>PVIH01006138.1:0-114713 GCA_004025045.1 Sigmodon hispidus | reverse complement strand
TTGCTTAAAAATACCTTTTACTTAAGCTAACAAAAGAGATACTAAACTGTTAATGACACTTAACATTTGTAGGAGTATAGAAGAACCCACATCTTAATTACTTGTCTAGCATCATCTATGCTACATGACCTGAAAAAGTAATAAAATTTTTCAGTGCAGCTGATACTGAAAATTAATTAAATATACAAATAGCTATCACATAATACAGATCCTGTTAAAAGATGTAGGAAGAGAGAGCAAATTTAATTTTACAAATTCAAGAAAAAGTAAACATATTTAAGGACTTTTTTTATTTTATACTTATTTATTTTATTTTATTTTTTAAGTTATTTTTCTTATATTTAATTATAAGTATGTGTCTTGTTCAAGTAGTTGCTCATAAGTGCAGGTGGTCACAGAGGCTGTAAGCCCCCTAAAGTGGGTGCTGGGGATTAAACACCAGT
Source organism: Sigmodon hispidus (assembly GCA_004025045.1). NCBI lineage: Eukaryota > Metazoa > Chordata > Mammalia > Rodentia > Cricetidae > Sigmodon > Sigmodon hispidus. The sequence continues at coordinate 114,270 of PVIH01006138.1, read as the reverse complement.
CCTCCTAAAGAGCAGTTTTAACTACTGAGTCATTGCACCAGCACAGAGATATGTTCATGTTAAAAATCAGTATCTTGGTTTCTCTTCATCTCTCTGTCTTTGTCTTATCCTCTCTCTCTCTCTCTCTCTCTCTCTCTCTCTCTCTCTCTCTCTCTCTCTCCCTCCCTCCCTCCCTCCCTCCCTCCCTTCCTAGGCCTAGGTCTAGAAAAATAAAATGTATCTCTCCAATGTATCATTAGTATTCATCAATGTGGTATAATGAGATGTATCATATTTTGCTTACATAAAGTATATTATTCTGATCTAAAATATAATCTAAGTAAAACGTTCTTCCATGATAATTTCATGGACAGGGTACCTACACTAAACTTGTTCTGTTAATAGAAAATTTCTTTTAACAATTTCATGGACCTTCTTCACACTGTATGTTTTGTGAGGTCAGACACAAATTTCCTTTTTATCCTTATACCTTCAGAGGAGACCACTGTGCTAAAGGAATAACTCAGCAATGAATTATTAGAAAAAAAATGCCTTTAAATTTAAACTACAAAAGAACATATAGTTGATGCTAAGTTCATTAGTCTCTTATTTCATAAGAAATTATAACAGCATACTGAAATAGTCAAGAATACAGAAATTTTCATTAAGAGCAGAATAGATTCATACTCCATTAATTGTTCCACATCTGTACTATTTTGTACTATTTGAAGTATATTATCAGTACTCAGAAAAACAAAAGTTTGCTATCATTTTATACTAATTTTCTTCTCACTAGAGAGACTTGCAAATTCATATAATTTTTGATAAGCAATTCCTGAAATACTCATAAGTTTATTATAATGTAATTAAACCTTAGTAAGATTTTGAATTGAACTATTATACTATCTAGTTAGCCATCCAACACTGTCAATTAACAAAAACAATTCCCAAGTATTTTTAACATTTGAATATTTATTTAATCATAATATATGATTATATATCCAAATATTAAATATTCTCCATTGTGTAATGTTTTTAAATTAAATACTACAAAAATATTAATCCTCATGAGCAAAGAGATCCGAATAGTATTCTATAACAGTTAACATAAAAATTTAGGAATTAATGCATTAAACCACTATGACGAGTTATTTATGTTTATGTCAAAATAAGAAATGATGACAGATTTTAAATCAGGGAAAGATATTAAAATACAAAGAATAATTGGTTTCTACAACAACTGTACCAAAAAAAAAAAAAACCTATGCTGTCACTACCATATTGACTATTTCTTAAATAAAAATGTAAACTCAGTATTCTTATTTCACTTTTTATCAATAGCTATGGATAAACAGAATGTCTTTGGAAACCAACACACTATGACACCAAATGTATATTTATTTTATGTATTTATTTTATATTTACATTATAAATATTAAGTAGCGCATTTAAAGAAACTCCTTTGTCAAATATAAAACCAGTATTAGCCACAAAGCATTTTTAATATTTTTAAGGAGCTAGATTTTGTCAGATACCATATTCTTTCCAGAAGTTTCACAAACATACACAAGACTAGAGTTAATTTATTACAGAGCTGAAGAGTCAGAATAGGATTTAATCCCTGGAAAACTTTAAGAAAACACTCACCTTGGCACACACACACTAGCATGGTGGCCTGCATTGGAAGCTCTGAACTTCTGAAGCCATTGTATAAGAAGAAAACCAACTTGAAAAATGATTTTTGTCCTGGCTTTGACACAGTTGTACCAACACCTGGACTAAGACACACATATGGCCACTCACACAATAAATGAAAGTTTTAGAAAATTTGAAAAATCTTGAGATGAAAATATTATCCTGGCAATTCTTATTGGCACACTGTGACTATGGGAGTCACTTTAATAAGTAGAAAAATCAATAGGAGAAATAGGAGATATGAGAGAAGCAGACCTTGGAACAAGGTACTTTGAAGATAAAGAAAAAGGCCCTGAGGCATGAGATGCAGATAGCCTTAACTGTCAGATGCAAGGAAATTATTCTCTCTTAAAGCTTTTCAAAAGGACACAGCTCTGCTAACTTGTTGAATTTAACACATATGAACCTCTTTGGATTTCTGTTTTCCAGAAATTATTATAGTAAAACTGTATTATTTTAACTTACTAAATTGGAGATAATTTGTTTTAACACACATTGAAAGAAACTTTTCTAGGAATATCATACTTACTCAATGCAAGAAGAGAGTTAGAGCCTAGAAATGAAGGGGCATAAAATATAAAACCCAGAAGAGAAGTCCGATGATGAAGTAATGTAGCAGATACCACAAATGGAAAAAAGAAAGTATAAGACAGAGACAGACAGAAAGACAGAAAGACACAAAAATAAACAGAGACAGACACACAGAGCAAAAGACAGACAGAGATGATAATTAGAGGTAAGTAAATTAATACATCTCGTTTTTTATCATGCTAATTTTGAATAAAAAATCACTGAAGTCACCTTCATTATCTACAACACATTTTTCACACACACACAAAAACAAGCATAATAAATGTGAGGATGCAAGGTAGGTAAAATTATTGCTATAAACATAAATATCTGAATTTAATATCTAGCACTCATATAAAAAGTTGGGCATGTCAACATACTCCTGAAATTCTAGAACTGGGAAAAAGAGACACAAGGGCTCTAGGTTGACTGAGAGACGAAGTCTAAATAAATAAGGTGTAAAACAGAAAGACACTGGATATTGACTTTTGGCCTATACATGAACACACACAAATGCACACGTTTCAGTATAACACACAGAAAAAAAAAACCCAATTGATTAAGGAAATAAACCAGACTATAGCAACATCACATCACAGAAAACAGCTTAACAAAGCTATGGTGCTGAAATATCACTATTGAAAAAGATCATGGAAATACTAGGAGCTCTCAAAGACTTTACAAGATATGATGATGAAGGAAAATACAATGGAAATTAGAAACTCCCTTTAAAAATGACCTTGAATAAGGATGTACATGGATGGAAAAAAAATTGAGAGGGAAAACTGAACACAAAATAAATATATGTGTAGCAATCTTATTTGCATTATCACCCTTGATAAGTCATGCTTATGATTTTTATCTTCTTTATAGTTATTGTTAACTTTTCAGCATTTTAAATTCATTTTACTGGTTTTTTTGATAAATACAAAATAAATAAAGAAGAAGAAAAAAGGAAAGTTCTTGATCACTCTTTCTAGTAGTGAATGTGGACTGCTGGGAAACTCAAGAGTATAAAAGGACAACCTTGGACAGGGCTAGCAAGGGTACAGCAGCTGAGTATATGGTTGAGCTGGCTGTAGGTCAAAGACATACCATTGCCATAGGAACAGGAGTTAATGCAACTGATATAGCACCAAGCTGTTGGCTCATGATTATGACTAACCACTGAACTATGACCTTGAACACACTCTTTCATCACTTAGACATATTTATTTTTCTGTAGTAAGATACAGCTGAAGTGAATATTCTCTAAGGGACTTTTAACCCTCAGATCTTTTAACATATGGAAGAATTTTCCTTTCATCTCTCTCTATTACTCAGCTTCCCTTAAGTATTCTCTATAAATTAATAAATAAAATCTCCCTGACAACCCCTTCTTCAACACATACCAAATAGAAGTAGAAAGCATAGCTGAAGAATGTATGTGGGAAGAACTAATTCAGGATGAGAGTGCTATATGGAGCAAATTACATTACATAAACAGAAATGTGTCAAAAATAAGTCTGTTCCTCACATCACAGAAGACTCCAACATAGGCACCAGTACCTTCTTGCAAGTATAGGATTGTTGTAGGCTATTTAATGTGTCATTATTCTTTGTTTTCATTTCAAAAACCCTTAAACACATATAAAAAACAATGTACCGGTTGCACAACAACAATCAGGAATCCACACTTCCCACATTGGCTACAGTTTGGTAGTGCTTCATCTATCTTATCTTAACCACCTGAGAAGTAACATCATTCATGTTCAGAGTGCCTAGTTCTGTCCTATTTAGGATCCCACAGCTGTCAGATCAGAGTCAGTGAGCTTCCAATCAATAGCTTGGCTCAGCTGTCTCTGTGGGTTTCCTCATTATGATCTTGACCCCTTTGCTCATTTAATCTCTCCTCCCTTTATTGACCTGGACTGAGAGCTCATCCCAGTGCTTAGCTGTGGATCTCTGAATCTGGTTTTATCAGTTGTGCATGAAGGTTCTATAATGACAATAAGGGTAGTCATTCATTTGATTATATGGGAAGGCAATTAAAAACACTCTCTCCACTGTTGCTTAGAATCTTCTGGGAGTCATGTTTGTGAGTCTTGGGTATTTTGCTAACACCAGGTTTCTTTTTAACCCCACAATGGCTCCCTCTATTAAGATATCTATTCCACTGTTCTCTCTCCCCCAACTCAAACATCCCATTCCTTCGTGTTCTCTTCCCATCTCCCCTTATTTTTCCATACACTATGGTCACAATTTACTCAGGAGATCCTATCTATTTTCCCTTGCAAGGGGGAATCCATGGATGTCTTTCTTAGGTTCCTCTTTGTTACCTAGCTGCTTAGGGGATATAGATTGTAGCCTGGTTATTGTTTGCTTTACCTTTAAAATTCACTTATAAGTTTGTCTTTCTAGGTTTGTGTTACCTCACTCAGAATGATTTTTTTATAGTTACATCTATTTGCTTAAAATTTCAGGATGCCATTTTTTTTACTGGTGTGTAGCACTCCATTGTGTAAATATACATCTTTTTTATTTATTTTTTATTATGAATAAGTCATATTTTTATCCATGTATATCCTTGTTCAAGCTTCCTTCCCCCTTCCACCCCTTCCAGTCACTCTCTCTTCCCATATCTCTTTACCTCCTCCCCAGCAAGGGCAGGAGGTCCCAAGTTACCAATATGGTTTTGTTCAGCATCCACTCCTGGCAGATCCAGTTTCCTCACCCCAACATCAAGACTGTGTCAGGTGTTCCTCTGGAGGGAGTGGGATCCAAGGTGCCAGCCCAAGGTGTTTCAGATCCCAAGCTGTTCAGTGGTTGTGGTTTGCAGCTTGGACATGCTTTGCTTTTTGCTTTTTTGTTTAGAGTCCACTAATGTGTGAATACATCCCCTGCTTCTCTTTCTGGGTTTGTGATACCTCGCTCAGGAGGATATTCTCCAAATCCATCCATTTGCCTGCAAAATTTAGGATATCATTTTTTCTTACTGCTGAGTAGTACTCCATTGTGTAGATGTACCACTGTTTGTTAATCTATTCTTCATTTGAGGGGCATCTAGGTTGTTTTCAGGTTCTTGCTATTATCAATAATGTTGCTATGAACATAGCTGAGCTAATGACTTTGGAGTGTGAATGTGCGTCTTTAGGGTATATGGCCAGAAGTAGTACTGTTGGATCCTTGGGGAGATTGATTCCCAGTTTTCTGAAAAACTACCATACTGACTTGCAAAGTGGATGTACAATTTTACACTCCCACCAGCAATGGAGGAGTGATCCTCTTATTCCACATCCTGTCTAGCATAGTTTGTTATTAATGTTTTTGATCTTAGCCATCATAATAGGCTTAATATGGTATCTCTGAATTGTTTAATTTTGCATTTCCCTAATGTCTAAGGATATTGAACAATTCTTTAAGTGTCTTTTGGCATTTTAAGATTTTTCTGTTGAAAATTCCTTCTTTAGGTCTGTAATCCATTTTTAATTGAATTATTTGGTTTTATGGTCTCTAGATTCTTGGGTTTTATATATATGTTAGAGATCAGACCTCTGCCAGATGCAGAGTTAGTAAAAATCTTTTCCCATTCTTTAGGCTGTTGTCTTGTCTTATCAACCATGTCTTTTGCCTTACAGAAGCTTCTCAGTTTCAGGAGGTCCCATTTATTAATTGTTCTAAGTGCCTGTGCTACTGGTATTATATTTGGGAAATGGTCTCAGACAATGCTTTCAAAGCTACTTCTCTCTTTCTTTTCTATCAGGTTCACTGTAACTGGGTTTATATTGATATCTTTGATCTACCTGTACTTGAGAAGTAGTATCAAGTTTAATTTACAAGTCATTGAGTAAAACATATGCAAAATGCTATAAGGCTACAGATGCAATCTTAATTAGGAAAGTGTTTCATTGAGCACTATGTGAACTTGCTTATAGTACATCTTCTCATGCAGAATTCAGTACCTCCTAATTAAACATGATATCACTGCAACACATGCTAATATGGGGGCAGGAAAGAAGGGAATACATAAGATATGAATGCAGAAAAATTAAGCTGGACATTCTACACAAATTCTGGTTCATTTTTTAAAATTTTCTGGTTGAGGAATCTATTCATAGCTGTTATAACTTAAGCCATGTGACATATACTTACTAAAGTTTTTTTTTTTCATTTATTTTACCAAAAGTATGCTGATTGTGGTAGATTAAAAAAAGAGAGTTAGAGAAAGAGTGGTCCTCAAAGAAAGTGCACTATTAAGAGGTATGGTCTTGTTTGAATATGTATAGCATTTTTGGAGAAAGTGTGTCACTGTGGGACTCATTGTCACAGTCCACTTCCTGATACCTTCTGACCAAGATGTAGCCAGCACTATGTATGTCTGAATCACGCCATGCTGCTCACCATGAAAATAATGAACTGAACCTCTGAATCTGTATTAATTTATAACTATATATAATTATAAATATGTAAATATACCCCAATTAAATATTTTCCTCATCAGAATTGCAGTGGTCATAGTTTCTTTTTACAGTAATTGATGTCTAAGACAATAATAAAATATAAAAGAGGTTATTTCTTTGTCACCAAATCTCACCCAAATTTAGCCCTTATTCTCTGACTTTTCTCATCATCAGTCACTCCTCAATCAGTTATCTCATCCTAAGAAAGGCAGAGTTCTGGGAAAGCTTAAGATTAAAAATAAGACTGTATGAATGAATATTTTGTAAATACTGGTTACAAAGGAAAAATGCATAAGCTGGTCTTTTATGTCTAATAAAAGTTTCTACAGTCAAAATTCCCAAATTATAATATACTGACTTATCATATATATTTAGATTTCTATGTACAGTTACAATATTGTGAGGGAGATCTTAATATTCTGAAAACATTCTATCTTTGGGGAATCAAAATAACTGCAATTTGAGAGGCAGATATTAGCATTTTTTATCCCTATATTCATAAAGTCACCATAAAAACAAGAACTATACTTGAGCTTCTGGAGCTTCTGGAACCTGTTATGTGTACATGTTCACAGATTGCATTGGACAGTGTTTCTTGCTGTCAGTTCTGTATCACTGTGAATACTATACTATTACACTAGAATCCAAACTAAATTTTCTAGAGTTCCTTCTACTGTGTGTTCCAGAACATCTTGTGGTTAATTAGTATACACACCTTTTGTTCTTGTTTGAGGTAAGACAGATGGGCCATTAGCCTCAGTAGGTACTTGTGGCAAACTCAGATAGTTGATAACTTATCAGTGAAGTTCCTACAGTAAATAACCTTCCTTGGTGTAGATATAGCCAGTAATGGCACTCCTCATACCCGGTGCTCTGGTTTTATATATTTATACACTACAATCCTGATCTCTCTGGTTTGGATCCCATTTTATTTTCTATCCTTTCCTCTTTTTTCCTTTCCCCTCCTTTCCTGCTTACCTCTTTGCCTTTTACCACCACCACCACTTTCTTCTACTTCTCCTCCTCCTTCTTCTCTTCCTCCTCCTCCTTGTCCTTCTCTTCCTCCTCCTCCTCCTCTTCTCCTCCCCCTCCTCCTCTTCCTTCTTATGTAAGTGAATATTGAGCTGAAGACTTTGCCCATTTTGGGTAGTACTTTTATTAAAGAACTAGATTAATAGCTTTTATAAGAGAATGTTTGATTATTTAACTTATATGTGAACCTCATACACACACATGCTGTGTTTTAACATGTATATACTATTTGGTTTTTTAAATAAAATAATCTAATTAGTTTTATTTTGGTGCTATATTGTTGGTAATCTAATAAAGCTTGCTTTGAAGATCAGATGGCAGACCTATCTAACCACAGAATTAGCCATAGAGGTCTTACAGTGGTAGCACATACCTTTAATCTTAGCAATCAGAAGGCAGAGATGCCTCTGAATCTCTATGAGTTGAAGGCCACCATGAAGTACATGAGATTAATCCAGTTCAAAAGAAAAACAGAGCCAAGCAGTGGAGGCACACATTAGAACATCATACATCTTTAACAGCAGCCCTAGGAATGTTAAGACAGGAAGTGATATGGCTGAGCAGAAAAAGAAATAGAAGTTGGGAGAAGACAGGAGTCCTGCCATTTTTCCTGATGCCCCCAGTTTGCTTCCCTTCCCTCTACACTGAGAACTCAGAATATTGAGACTGAAGATTCGTGGAGACAGGATCTACCTCTTTCCCCCTGAATATTCAGTTGAGATAAGAAGCGACTGTGGCTGGTTCCTGTGCCTCTGTGATCTTTCAGCTTTGTCCCAATATCTGGCTTTAGGCTTTCCTTAAGACAAATTAATATTTGTGCAACAGTTTTATGATCAGTATGTACAAAGTTATTGAGTAGATGTCCACAAATCACAGGCACAGAAAATTGTAGCATGCTACCAGGCCTCTTAATTACCTACATATTCAGAGTAAATACCATGGAAAAAGTAAATGTGAGTATGCCCTGTAGTTTTTAAATACATCTTTAAATAGATGTTATTTCTTAAACTAATATAAATGAGTCATGTATATCATTTTATTGGCTTAAAATAGTTCAGAACAACCACAAAGAAAATAATAGAAACTCAGAAGCTAGTAGTAGTAGTATGTAATGCATTAGTTAGACTGTAAATCAGAAAAAAATATAGCTTCACATATCTCAGGGTATTAAATGTAAGACATATAACCACATAAGAATTCCATAAAAGTACCAGTAAGTGAGCTCAATAGTTAAGGGCACTTGCCATACAAGCCTGGTGACCAAGTTGAACACCTAGAATTTATGTGAATATAAAAGGAAAGACCCAAGTCCTTGAAGTTGTCTTGTCTATTTGGTATGTGTTGAAGAAGGGGTTGTCAGGGAGATTTTATTTATTAATTTATAGAGAATACTTAAGGGAAGCTGAGTAATAGAGAGAGATGAAAGGAAAATTCTTTCCTATGTTATAAGATCTGAGGGTTAAAAGTCCCTTAGAGAATTTTCACTTCAGCTGTATCTTACTACAGAAAATAAATACCAGGGAGTGGTATTCAGAAGGAAACACATGAGGGTCAGTTTATTTTTTTGGGACAGGTTTGAAACATGACCAAAACACTATGTTTTGAAGCAGTGGAGGGAATTCAACCCTGAGCTCAGTGGTGAGAGGAGTTTTAAAGAAAAACATTACTAAGTGGAGAGTTACTTGTTTGGCATTTCAGGATTGAGTAAAGTGGAAACTATTAGTTAAAATTTTAGCATGAAATCAAGTTTTGAATCTATTGGCTGTCAGGCTCATTCCTGATATTTTTCTATATTCTTTTTAGACCAGGGCCCTTCCTTTAGGCACTAACTAGTCTTTCCCTGAGATAAAGTTATATAATAATAAATCTATGCCTGCACAGTAGATATTTATATTCCAAAAATTTAGCTTCTTAATCAGATCCATCCTGGAAAAAAAATGATTAAAATAAAATCTTAGCCTTGAAAATAACAAAACCATTTCAAAAAACAACCATATTCATAGAGATAACAGGCAAAATACACTTTCCATGTACCATCACAGAAAAAAAGAAAATTCCCTCTGGCCAATATCCAACTAAAGAAACCTGACATCTGGCTTCAACTTCTGTATATAAAGAACTAACACCCCCAACTTTACAGCAAGAAAATGTGATGACTTTTCTTGGACTCATTAGAGTGCTGAATGAAACAGAAAAAAAATGTCACTGTCATTCTGGTGCTGGACATAAAGTAAAACTCACAGAGACACAGGAGCCAGGGAGTTGCACACTTGTTAAGAAGACCTGTGATAGTACTTTGAGGAATTGCTGGAGAATGAAAGTAGACTGACATCCAAATAATATAGTCTCTTTCTTACATGAGTTCACACATTTTTGTGTGTTTTACTTTTTGGAAACCTATCAGATTCTTGCAATAAAGAGGCCATAAACATCTCCCATGGCTCTGAGAGAAGAAGTGAAGGCATTATTGAAAATGCTAGAACCTTTTTAGATAACAAGGTCTACTTTCCTGAAGAAATATATTAGTGAGTCTTATTTCTGCAGAAGAAAAGCCTTTATTATCTGCATGAGCCTCTTTTAACAATCATAAGAGATCAAAATGTACAAACAAGTGAAATGAAAGTTTCTAAAAAATTTGTATCAATATGTAGTCACATAGTAAGTAGGGGACAAAAATGAGGACAGTTATTGTGCTAGATAACTTGTTATAAAGATTTGATCCAGAGAAAGTAGGCCCAATAAAAGACTAAAATTTGACCGTAAGATTAAAGACATATCTTCCTTCTCCTTATATAACCACCTCATGAGTCCATTATTTTACTTATGGATTATAAATGAAAGAGGTGGTACTGGTTTGATTGTGAATGGCCTCATTGGCTCATAGATTTGAATACTTGGTTTACAAGGAGTAGCATCATTTGAAAGGATTAGGAAGTGTGGCCTTGTCAGAGGAAGTGTGTCACTGGGAGTGAGCTTGAGGTTTCAAAAACTCATAGCAAAGGTCTTGGTCAGTACATCAGGATATAGCTTTCAGCTACTTCTTCAGCACCATTTCTACCTGCCTGTTATCATGCTTTCTTACCATGATGACAATGAACTAACACTTTGAAACTGGAAGCAAACTCTCAATTAATTGTTTTTTTTTGTATTAGTGTTCCCTTGATCATAGTGTCTCTTCACAATAGAACACTGCCTAAGACAGAGGTATATGGTATCAGATCACTCTGAAGAAATTTTCCTAGAAAGAGCAAGGACAAAAGGTCAAACAAAATCCAACTAGCATTCCTTGTATTAGATGGTGCAGCGGACATTTTCAAAGAAGAAAAGACATCAGCCATTTAATCATCTATGAACCATCCAAATGCCAAGGCCAGCCTATAAACTGAGCCTATTGAATCAAAGATGGCATGACTGTTACCAGCGTAAGCAACTACCCTTGAATTAAAGTTGAGGCCCTCTCCATGGAAGGAAATCCATTCTTTCTATTTTAAGCCTGATTGCAAACACATAGGCTATAGGGAAGAACAAATTAAACTCAAGCAATACTGCAGAAGCTAAAGATGGATGAATTTGTAATCCAGGGAGAAAAGGTCAAAGACTATAAGTAATATTTTCTGGGCATGCCGCAATCATTGTAATCATGATCTTACAGCAGCTGTAGATGCATGTACACGTAGTAGGACTATGTTCTGGTACATTGTGAATATTTATCTCTCCTACTGATTTAATAAAAAAACTTATTGGCCAGAAGGCAGATAGAAGTATGTGTGGAACTACCAAACTAAGAAAATTCTTTGAATAGGAATAGCAGAACAAAGATGCCTGCAGAGACTCTAAGAGAGTTCCCAGCAGATGCAGAGGAAAGAAGACAATCATGTTGCTCTAAGAAAAAGTACCAAACCACATGGCTAAACAAAAAAAGGGAATCATGGGCTGGTTTAGGAATTAAGAGTTAGCAAGTTATATGACTGAGCCATAGACTGACAAGCATAAAATTAAAGCAGGCTTAGGTGTGTTTCTTTGGAACTTTGAGAATGCCAGTCCAGATCTGGGCCAGAAAGTTATTACTACATGTACAAGATTAGGCCTGCTAAAAACTAATTAGGAGTCATGGATAGGTTCATGGGGCAAATTCCTCCCTCCATATATCATTGAAACCTGAAAGATTCTAGGGCAGGAACTCTACCTTATTTATAGTTTTGGATCAAATGGGGAGCCTACCAAGCTTTAATGGATAGTTTCAAGTCTATAGCAATACACATGGTCCTGTTTAAAATCAGTGAATCCCAAAATAGGAAAGGAATGCATATGGAAGTGTGGAAAATGAATGGAATGGGAAAGATATCAAATACTGTAGGAAAAGAGAATAAACTAAATACATGTGAGATTTTTTTTCAAACAACAAGCTTAACACAGAAAAGCAACTTTTTTATAAGCTAAATATATAAGTATTAGAAAAAGAATCTTTATTATATTTGGATAATTAAACATTTTTTGACTAGTAATAAAAGAAAAGGCAGCAGCAAATCATGAGGGACATTAGATGACTTGAATCACATTAAGAGTTGCTTTTGGTTTGGTTTGGATTTTTATATTATTACCCCACTCGTCAACAATAGAATACACAGACTATATTTTGGACAGTAAAACAAACTTTAAGATATTTAAAAGAATAAGAATCATTAGTAGAATGTAATTAAACTAGATATCAGCTGCAAAATCACAGATAGAAAATCACTAAATACATCAAATTAGCATGCATCTAAATAATACTTCTTAAATCAAAAGTTTTTCAAATATATAGAAATCTTTTTAACTAAAAATATAATGAAGATACCAGCTAGTATAATTGGTTAGAGGCAATAAAAGTAGTGATTAAAAAATATAGCAATTAACAAATACCCTAAAGGTAATAAAACCTCAAACTAATGGAAAGCAATGAAAATTTTAAGAAAAAAAATTCACTGGTAGTCAATCATTTGATTATAATCACTGAAGCATTTTGAAATATCTTTTAGAACAATTGTAGACATTATTCTAGTGTAACAGTTCTCAAGCTGTGGATCAAGACCTTCTTTAAGAGCTACACATCAGATTTCCTCCATATCAGATGTTTATATTAAAATTCATAATAGTAGCAAAATTACAGTTATGATGTAGCAACAAAATGGCTTCATGCCCGGGGAATCACCACATCATAAAAAAACTGTATTAAAGGGTTTCAGCATTAAGAAAGTTGAGAACCATTTTTCTAGAATCTAGTGGTATACAGACAATCCAAAAAAGGAAAATAAATCTCAGCTTCAACTGATGCTGTTACAAAGAAAACAATGTATGGTAAAATAAGTGCATAGAAAAATTTCTTGTAGAAGTGTTAATATTGTGAATAAAGTGGAAACAGCTATCTCACAACCACTGGAGAATGGTTAAAGATTAGTGGAATGATCAGAGTAATTTTTTTTCTTGGCATAGGAGATTCAGTAGAAACTTTCATGACTTTGCTGTCTTTGTTAGTCAATTTTCTATATTCATGCCAAAACACTATGAACTAAGTAAATTATAAAAGAACATTTAATTTAGCGCTTACTGTTCCAGCAGGTGAGATCATGACTACCATATTGGGAATCAAAGTATCATTCAGATATTCAGATAGCCTTGGCACTAGAATAGGAACTGACAGTTTAATATTTGATTCACAAGCATAAGACAGAGAGCGCTAACTGGGAATGTGGTCAACATTTTAAAACACTCAAACCTACCACCAGTGATATATCTCCTCTAACAAGGTCACACCTAATTCTTTCCAAAAATTTCCACTAACTGAGAACAAAATATTCAAATATATGAACCAAGGAATGTCATTCTAATTCAACCTAGAACATTCCATTCCTTGGAACCCAAATACCTGCAACCATATTTTAATGCAAAATGTATTTAGTATAATTTCAAAACTTCCAATAGCCTTTCAATCTAAAAAGCATTCAAAAGTTTAAAGTCTATTTTGAGACTCAAACAATCTCTTAACTGTACTCCTTGTACAATGTCACAAAATAGATATTACCATTCCAAAAGAGAGGAAAGGAAGTATACTGAGAAAATACTAATCAGGACTGAAATCCAGCGACCAAACTCCAATGCTGTAACTACAAGTTTGATGTCAAAGGGCTTGAACAGCTGCTAGCAGCCTTGGTTACTACAGCACACTTCTCTCTCTCCTGTGCTGGTTCTCCTCCCTGTTTGTAGCTCTCCCAGGCAGGTATCAAATTGTTCTGGAATCTCTAACATTTTGGAGTCTCAAACATAATCCAGGCTTCACCTTCAGAGCATTCAATAGCCTCTGTGGGCCTCTAAGCAGGGATTCTTCTGCCATACACCTGTCGTCAAGGGCTTTTTATAATCTTGGATGAAGATTCCACAACTCCGTTAGTACTTTATCCTTCCTGACTATAAAGGCAAAACTGTAGGACAAGTGTTACCAAGGTCTGCAGCCTGCTTGAATGGAACCTGTCCCCACCTTGAATTATATTTGCATAAACTTCCTTTGTAATTGCATTTAGGCAGAAGAAATTCCAAAGAATTTTTTTCTTTCACAACTTTCAGGATTAGCTGAGTAGGCTTTCAACCTGAGGGTGCCACTCAATTTTTTCTTTTTCAATTATGCCCTTTCCTTATCTCTTCCAGCATAAGCTTTGACTCCAGCATTAAATTTCTTGGTAGTTTTTATTTCCTGCTCAAATTGTACATTTGCATTTGATTTTGCCTAGCTTACTTCTCTTTTCCATTATATGTTTGCATATGAGTAATCACTAATAACCACAGGACAAACTCAATACTAGGTTGCCTTGAAATCTCCTTTGCTAATAAAATTAGTCAGAAAGTCTTAAGTTTAGGTGTAGGCATATTCTTAGGATAAGGACAAACACCAATCACATTCTTTGCCAAATTATCACAAGAATTTTTTCTGATATTCTGATATAATATGTGCTAACATTATTTCCCTCTGTCACTTTGAAATGATCCTATGTAGTCAGCATTGCTTTCAGCACTACTGTATTCCAAACTCCTTCTGGGACCATCTATTCTTTTAAGCCCTATGTATAGCACTCAACCAAGTTCCCAATCCAAAGTCCCAACATCCACATTCCTCCAAGTAGTATGATTTATAATAGCAAAACTCTATTCCTTGTACCAATTTCAGTCTTAGTTACTTTTCCATTGCAATGACAAAACACTATGGCAAATATAACATGTACAAGAAAACATTTAATTTGGTGCTGTTGGTTCTAGTGACTTAGTCTATGACTATCCTGGTGGGGACCATGCCAGCAAGCAGATAGCTGTGATGATGGAGCTGGAGCTGAAAGCTTACATGTGATGGACAAGCAAGAGACAAAAAGAGAGATCAATAACTGGAAACTGTAAGATTTGAAACGTCCATGCCCATTCCAAGTGACATACTGTCTCATCAAGGCCAAACTGCCTAATCCTTCCTAAAGATTTCCAACAACTGGGGCCCAAACATTCAAATATATCAGTTTATTAGGGCCATTCTCATTCAAACTACTCAACATTATAGGTCTACTAGCTTTATACTGGTAGCCTTAAACTTGAGTGATTTGTGCCATTGAAATATATGTGTCAGTATTTTTAAATTCTACTTTATAAACATAGCTACCATAAATGTTTGATTTTATGGGGCTGGAGAGATGGCTCAGAGGTTAAGAGCACTGATTGTTCTTCCAGAGGTCTTGAGTTCAATTCCCAGCAACCACATGGTGACTCACAACCAGATGATATCTGATACCCTCTTCTGTGTAGTGTATACATAATAAATCTTTAAAAAAATGTTTGATTTTACATATGTATTACATCAACTTTGGGGCAAATTCTAAAATCAGGTATTTCTATAATTTACGGTTATTCTATAATGTATAAAAATAGAGAACAGACTAGTTGGTTTTGTGTTCAAGTGAAAAGAATAGTATCAGATATATATATATATATATATATATATTTGAACAACTCTAAATTTGATATTTTATATATGAGCAAATTATAGTAAAGGCATATCTCAAATATTTTTTATTTAGGAGAAATCCCACAGAAGAAAGGACCAGAGAAAGAAAATACATCCAAGCTACCACCAAAAAAATAACAGGAAATATCAATCAGTGGTCACTTAATATCAATGGACTCCATTCACCTATAAAAAGACACACACTAACAAGATGGATACAAAAACAAAAGTCATCCTTCTGCTGCATACAAGAAACACACCTCAACCACAAAGACAGACAGAGACTCATAGTATTGCATAAAGGTCATTTTTTTATCTCATAGTTGGGACCTCTCTTTATGCCATAGAAAATTCTATTAACTAAATGGTTCATATAAAGAGAACCATACTCCCTTTGATGGATAAACTGAGAAAGCCACATAAACTTAATAATTTACCATACAATATATGAGGAAACTTCAAATGAAGTTATGTAACAATGGACATTTAAAATTATTTCACCCCATGCTGGATTTTTTCAGTTTGTTGTCATAATGGTGATGGTAGTTGTGGTGATGGTGGTAGTGTAGGGTGTGTGTGTGTGTGTGCATGTGTGTGTGTGTGTGTGTGTGTGTGTGTGTGTGTGTGTGTGTGTGTATGCTATTGTGCTAAACTCAGAATCTCATACACACAACTCTATCACTGAAATCTATCACTCTCCTTTAAACTTATGTTGAAACTAGATCTCATTATGTTGTACAGAATAGCCTTGAGCTCACTCACTACCCTAGGAAAGGTCTGAACTTCCATCTTCAGCCTCACTGCTAGCTGGGATTTAGACTACTACTTAAGCTGACTATTACAAAGCTTTAAATTATAATGCTTAATATATTTGTGTTCTTCTCTCAGGTTTTATTCACAAGTCTTACACTCTGCAAGTACTGTCTTTAAAGCATGATGCCAGATTTAAATTTCAGTTCTGTGTATAACCTTCATCTTTGTTTAATTTGTACTCAGAATTAACATATTACTTTCAAATAAATGTCTCCCATTCAGTTGGTTTTCTAATCATATTCCCATTTCAAGTAACTTAAGCTTGTCCTTGATTCATTAGTCTGTCATCTTGTCATTCAATGATCATGCACCATTATTTTTACTCCTTATCAGTATATATCTTCCCATAATCACCAATGTGTCAGTTCTCAATTAGAAGGCATTAGAAGCAGCCAAAAAAATAAATAGAATTTTGGTTACTCTTATACTTTCTTGTTTCTTACCAAGATAATTCATAATTTACAACTTGTCAAAGGCACATATTACTAATCATGGTAGACCAAATCTTAGCTATGAGCTTTAATATAGCACACAGAGGTCTCTATGATTCATAAATACACTGGACAATTTTGTCTTATTTTGCAAGTCATTTGAAATTAAAATGTTTTCATACAATTCACTGTACTAAATTAAATAGTTATCAAATTATTTAAATTGAAATAATTCAGCTACATTAAGCCTGAATCAAATAATTAACACAACCCATTATATAATAGACCTAGTAAGACAGTGGGCATGGTGAATATAGGTTGTTAAATACATTTTGAACAATTTGGCATGAAATAGATCCTTTTAGTTTCTAAAACCATTTAATTTCTATATCCTACATAGTCATTTCTTGATCTGCAATGGCATATCCTAGCATATGCAAGCATGCTAACACCAGAGTAGAAATTAAATTGGCTGTATTTTAATAGTAAATTAATAAATAAACCTTCAAGGCTGGATCCTTTCTTTACTCTCTAGCCATTATTTTCTATACTTTTCTATCATACTCATTTAATATTTTCTATCATTGATTGCTGAATGTAGGTCTAAGTTCAACAAGCAGTAACCTATCTTCATCTTACTCAGTTCCTTAATTTTGTTCAATATAGTTTATTACATTTGCTTGAGCCACTCTGATCTAATACAAAACAACACTAAATCTTTCATCTTACTAGTTTTTCATTTGAGTTATTAGTGATCTACCAAAATTTTGAAATGTCCCATGGTTGTTTCCTGTACAATCTATCTTTTATGTCTGTTTCTACTTAACTTGATTGATAATTCCAGGCAAAATGCTTAAATATAAATTGCATGTCAATAGTCTTTTCTATTTTGATGTTCAATACTAACTAGCCCATTGACCTAGGTGAAGACCACTTGAAACAACTATTAGAATTATGAATAGAAATGTCAAAGCAAATATATCTAAAACAAAAGCTAACTCCTTCTCTAAATTCCTCTATCTCAGTAAATAGTTCCATCATCAAACCACTTGCTCTCAAAATATGATAGACAGCAATATGTGTGTATCATGCTATATAAGCAATTTGTCATTAAGTCTTACTTCTATTTTTAATTGTATCCAACCAATATTTAGCTTGTTATCTTCTTCTTTTCACTTGAGACCTACTAAAAATTATCTGTCTCTAGGCTGAATTAGATAGCCTCTAACCCCACAGCCATAACAATCTTTAAAGTATGTGAGCCACAGAGCTACATAGATGGTACCACAATTAAGATAATGTGCTACTCATGTTGAAAAACTGAGCTCAGGTCCCTATATTCACAGAAGGCATCTTACAACCATAAGTAACTCCAGCACCTACACACATGTACATACCCACACACAGACACATACCTAAACGTGCATGTGCACATACACACACACATTATAATTTAAAATGTGAATCATAACCTCTCATGTTTTCATTTCCTATAGGTATTGGTTTCATATTACACCAAAATAAATTATACTTGCAAAATTATGACCTGAGGAGTCATGACCAACTTTCCAAAATTTGTTCTATTTCATTCTTCCAGTATTGCTCTCTTTTTTATGAATAAAGTTATATTTTTTATCTATATATTCCCTTGTTCAAACTCCCTTCCCTCTCCTGCCCCTTCTAGTCACTCTCCTTTTTGCAAATTTCACTGTTTCACATAACGTCCTTATGTGGCCAAACAACAGGAAGACCATAATTGTATTTCCTACAAGTTTCCTCTGTGTTCTTGTTGCATGCCTTTGGTACTTACTGTTTCTTTTGATTAAGTGGGATTTTCTCACAACCTTAAATGATATCTTTACAAGGAGATAATTCTGAACACTCTAGTTGAAGTAACTAGTATAATGAATAACTACTATGGTGTTTTGTTTTAATTTATCAACATTAAAAATTATGGTATTTTTAAGCCCACTATGTTATATTCTCTATAGGAAAAGCACCAATAATTTCATCCTAAGTTTATAGAATGATAGTGGTGTATAGTCAACTACTGAAAATATTATTACTGAATGGATGATAAATTCAAAATTAACAGGCTCATCATTTGAAGAAAATAAGTGCCTTACATCAGTTAATGAGCCCTCCAGAACGTCCTAAATTAAACATACTTATAACCATCACTACTAAAATAAGTAACTAGGAGATCTTAAGGATCACTAGTAAAACTTGATATAAAATTGGTTTAGTCTTTTAATTTGTAGGTCTCAAAATATTTCCTTCAAATAAGATACTTCTCCAAAAGTATTATCTCTATAATAGCATTTTGTGATAATTGAGGATAAAAGAGAAATACATTGAGTTCAAAAATATTGAATGAAAACAGAAATATATAGAAATACACACTTAATCACTTCCCCAAGTAGTAATTGCAAAGGGATTCAGTTTGGAAGTATAAACTAAAATATAAATTATTTTTTTTATTTTACATATCAACAATATACACTTTATTTAGAATTCTGAACTAGTTATTTTTGCATTAAAAGATGTGTATTAACAGCTATGTAATTTTAATATTACATTAAATAAATATATAACTATACAATCATGCAAACTCTATACATAATTTCTAAATTATCTTGATAAAATAGGAGAACTTTATTAAACATGAGACAATGATTTTCACCTGTTCTGGTAGCAGTATAAGATTATTATTTTTTTTTAGAAAGTATTTATTTGTATTTATTTTATGTGAATTGGTGTTTTGTTTGCATGTATAACCATGTAAGGGTGTCAGATCTCAGAATTACAGTTGTTAGCTGCCATGTGGATGCTGGGAATTGAACTCAGGTCCTCTAGAAGAACATTTAGTTCTCTAAAATGCTGAGCCATCCCTCCAGCTCCACACACAGACTTTTTTTTATCTGAGTAACTCATTATTTTTGAACTCAGAAAAATGACTTAGAAATCAAATGAACATCAGGAAAATTGGAAAGTGGAATAAATAAATAAAATGTGAAAAAATTAACCCAAATCAAGCCTTGTACAAGGGCCACGTGCAGGGTTTTAAGCTATCAGAGCATGTGAGAATGTATACCACTCAAGGCAAGTTAACTAGATGAACTAATGGATTTCATAAATATGGCTTTGTTTCAAAGATAAGACTAGTCATCATAAGAGAATATGAACAATGAAAGCTTGTGACATAAACACAAAAGTAAATATCACTGCATGTGATTTTTTTATTTTTTATTATGAATAAAGTCATATTTTTTATCCGTGTATATTCTTGTTCAAGCTCCCTTCCCTCTCCTGCCCCTTCCAGTCACTGTCTCTTCTCCACATCTTTACAATTAGCAATGATATAGGCATTTAAGTTTAACCTTATGCTCAAGTTTATATTTTGGTCATTGGACTCTGATTTGAATATGGCATTATGTAACCATGTAGTCTCACAACCTACTTGGTTCCATTTATAATTTCTCAAATAACATTGTGATAATTGTTTAAGACGTGTATTTTGCATCAATATTCCTAATCTTGACCTTTGTCAGAAAGTTTCTTCATGATACAGAACAGACATTACCTATGCCAAACATAATTATCCTTATGTTTTCTCCTCAGACCAGTGTAAGGTGAACTGGTTAATATGTTATGACTGAAACTTAGAATAACAAAGTTTATCTTTGGGCAAAGAAAGAAGTCAGAGTCATAGATCACTATTCCCAATATTAGATGTTCTGTTTAGCAAGCCTCCTGTCTCTCTTCCCTTCCATCTGAAAGGAACTCATCTCCTTAATCTCACAATAAGTTCTGTAGAACAGTCAAACACTTTTTATATCTTATAATAATATCCAAAAGGTGACATATCCAAAATGTGATTTTTTTTCTGATTGCTTAAACATCACAAAGTAAAATTCAAATTTAGGATGAGTAAGACAATGGATGACAGACACAAAGGTTTTTTTTTTTTTTTCCTTAATTATACTGTCTGGCTTGATCAACTTAGGATAATATGAAGTCTGCATAACAAATTTCTAAGTTTCAAAGTTTTATTTTTTAAGTCATGCAGAAACAGATTTGAGAGGCATAAAAAGGCATAAAATGTAAAGCAGGGAATTTAATCAAAATTAAAATAGTTGCATAAATGAAATTTATTATATGCTAGTTTCTATGTCAGGCATCATTTTAGTGGAGCATATGTTATTATCTCATTCAGAATATGTCAACAGTGTTATCATTCATGAGGTGATGATAAGAAATAAAATGTGATAAATAAATACTATTCTGTTTGTACCAGCTGTAACTAAGAACAAAATAACGCTAAAGTTAAAAGAGATTTGAATACCATTGTGGAAAAGTGCAAGGAAAAAATAAAGGCAACAGTAATTTACATGTTTTATGTTATATAAAGAATGGTTGAAAATTTAGGAATCATAGCACACAGAGTTTGGGAAGGGTCTATGTGCAAACATAAACCCGATCATTGTAAAGTTCACAATATTAAAGTATTCATAAAACAGAAAGCAATACTTTAAAAAATGCTAGTTGCTGAATGGAAGGATGAACCAAGTGAAACAATGACAACCAAAACAGTTGACAGTAAACAACTTGAAAGAGCAAATCAAAGTTGGATCACTCCATACATATTGCACAATGAGACTCCCTTCAATTAGCTTCTGTAGATTGTCTCATCACAGACAATTAGAGCTAGTTGCCCAAAAATTGTCTCATTCAGAACATGTTTTGAGAGGGTTTGCAAGATCCCAGTGGAGCTACCCAACTTTCTTTGTTCTCCTAATTGAAAACTTAGAAGGTAATAACCTCCTCTCAATCCACAGAAAGCCGGAAACCCTAGGATACAGAACAGCTTCCAAAGAAATGTAAAATAAAATCATGTATCATTAAAAATTGAACAAAACAAACCAAGCATGTCTCCCAAAGAAAGTGAAAACATGCCTTTCAAACAAACAGTAAGTCACCACTGTTCATTGCAGAGTGGCATGTCAGTTACAGAGTGGCAGAATGAATATGCCAGTTGCCAAATTGAACTAAATCATGTTCTGAATTTAAATAAAACCCTCAGTGCTGTAGGCCACTTAAATCCATCAGTGTTCATAGGTTTGCTGTGATCTGTCTTGGGAGACATAGGCACTGAGCAGCTGCTTTGGCTTATACTTTACTCCACCCAGGCACCAGTTCACTTAGGATTCCTTTATTGACTGGAGCATTCCATCACAAAAGGACTTACATGGTCATACATATGCCAAAATTGCCAAAAGATAGGAAGAAATCTCTGCAAAACTCCAATAAATAATAAAATATGTTGACAAAGAACCCTTTAGATTAACAGAAGAAATGTCATCTCAAGATCCATTTGCTAATATAGGATCAGTGATTCTATCTTTAGCTATTGTAATCCCAGAGGAGGATTAGATTCAATAATCAGGAGTGGTCATATCATTCCTACATCTGTAGGTAAAAACTTACTTAGCCCTTTCCAGAGAAATACAAACTCTTATAAAACTGTTCATTGACTTGCAATTGATCCAAACCTCTGGGAAAGACACTGATTGAGTGAGAGCTTGTAAATGAGAATGAAGTTAAAGTATATGGAGTCCATTCCTCAAGGAAATCCTTGAATTTGAGAAGTCATGGCAAGTGCCCAAAGTACCACACGAAAATTCAAAGTGCTATGATGATATTTTTAAATCCAACAACAAAATAAAATATGTACAATGCATTAATTATGCATTAACTCCTTTAAGTTCAGTGATTCTGAGACACATCCATAAACATGTATATTTTACACTCAATGAGTTTATTTAGTACACTAATAAAAATTGTAAAAAATTAAAAAACAGCACTCATATATCCTAACTTCCTTTAAAGTTTTACACCTGGCTTAAGCATCCCACTGACAAAAGTATGATTTATGAATATATAATAAGCTTCTTTGTATTTTATATACCTATGTGCATATGTGATATGCTACTATCATATTTAGTGTTATAATTTAAATGAAGTTTGGACCCTTGAAAAGGTTCATTCTCTGTGACAAACTGAAAGATTTCACATAAATTCCCAGGAGAAGATTCATTGATATAATTCTGTACTCTAACCCCAAAGCCAGAATATTTTTGAAAGATCTCTGAGGAGAAATTGACCTAAGAGATATGCTCTGTTGAAGTTATCTGCTACAAATGATGGATTTGGTTCTAAAGCTGTCATTTTTACTCTGTCTAAATGTAAAATATAAAAGATACATTATTTTGGAAACCTATATATGTAAGAATACAGAATGTATTTGTTAAGAAAGAATACAGACTACAAACGTTATGTTAGCCTATAATGCTTAACAGATATTTTAATTTAATAAAAACAGAGAGTTAACCTGACCTTGCTCTTTCAACTGTAAAATTATTAATTTTAATTGATTCCAGTTATTACTAGCAATCAATGTTCTTTTCTATCCTTTTCTAGTCTTGGAACCATTGGCCCAATTACTAGAGTCCTTCATTTTATCTGCTTAGGCTACACCTATTAAGTGTTTGCTTGAATTTCTTCAGTGCTTCCTCATTCTTTGCTAACATTTCTTTTCATGTCATACAAAGTCATTTATCATGTGACACCCATCCATCTTTTACCATCTTTTTTATAAGATCTTCAGTCTTTCTTTCACATCTCCTTTATTTAAATAGCTCTGTACTTTAGCAATGTTAATCTCTTAGAGGTAAAATTTAAAGCTCTTATAGTCAGAGAGAATAATTATAGACACAGTAGTGACCATCCTATCTGCCAATGTTGTGATTCCTATTTCCAATGAATATAATTCTATGCATTGAATAGGAAATTCTTAAGATATAATTTGTGGTCTGATGCAAGGATTCCTGGTATGTAGCAGCTACATAGTAAACCTTCTAGTCTGATAACCTGACCTGGTGTCTGGTGAGAGAAGAATTCCTGGCACATAGCAGTCTTGTATACAAAATCAAGTGGACTTTTTCTTTTTGTTTGAAAATTCCCTCTATACATGAAACCTTAAATGGTTTAAAAACAAACTTATTCATAAACACTGTATATGTGTTCAATATTTGCAAAGAGAAACTTTTAAAGTTTAGAAAGCTTGTTAGTCTGTTTACAGATATGTATGTGCATGTATTTGTTTCTGTACATTGTGTGCCACTTAATTAAAAGGGTAATCATAACTACTTCCTCACCTGCCCACCTCTGACAAGGTAGTCCAGGCTAGACTAAAAATCACAGTGTAGGCAACTGTAGTCTCCACCTTGAAGCAATCCTCCAGATTCACCCTCTGGTGTGCTGTGATTACAAGTGTCTACTATAACTGACTGAATAGGAGTTTTTAATTTAAAATATTTCTCTATCCAAGATTTTCTTTTTAGTCTTCCTCTTTGAACATATGAGGCAATTTGGCCTAGTGAATAATTACTTGCATTTGGCCTTGTTGTTCTCAAATGGTCTCATATCTTATTGAAAACACAGTCTAGTAAATAGCAAGAAAATATAAGGCAGGAATTGAAGAACTGTCCATAAAAATTCTTCACTTTTATAAATCTGTTTATTAGTTATATTAGTAAGAAAAAATTATTTAATGTTCATTTAATTTTCATACTTGAACTATTAAAAATACCATTTGTAGGTTCTACAAGCATTTAATTCTAGCTCAGAAGCAGGAGGAATCTCAAATTCCAAGGCAGTTTAGACTACATAGGTAGGAAACTATTATTTTAAAAAATCATGGAATAAAAATATGAAATGACAAAATTGTACTTGACCATAATATTGCATCTGATGAAAGACGGCTACAAATGAGTATACCTTAAGATGTAATCGTATCTTAATTTCAAAAAATGAAAACAATAACATAAAAATAATGTTATAAAACTATAGAATTTTGATGTCTCCTTTACTCTCAGCAAAGTTTTAACAAACTACAGAATTAAATATGTAGTAAAAATTAAAGAAATTAGAGAAAAATGAATGTAAGGTGTTATAAAATTCATTTTTGAGGAATAATTTGTTGAAAAAGTGTTCCCATATGTATTTGCTTTTTGTATTTTTATATTTATTGCTGCATCTTTATCAATGCCGAAAAGGCACAAGATAACATTGGAAAGTTCAATTACTTTATAGCATATACTTATGAGAAAAACTGGAATAATCCTAGTAATGTTTTTTTAAAAAAATATATATATATATACACACATAAAATACAGGGGTGGGAGGGGGAAGGGACTTTGAACAAGGAGATACATGGATAAAAAATGACTTTATTCATAATAAAAAAAGTAAAGTAGGAACCACTGGAAAAAAATACATTCCCAAGGAAAACTGAGGAGTTCAATATAGAAAAGTTTTCTTTACTCTAATTTCCAATTACCATCCACACACATATTTATATCACACATGCTGCATGAAGTAACTAGATTGTGCATTGGAGATCAAAGTAAATCAATGTAATAAACTGCAATAGAAAATATTGTACTATGGTTAGTAAAATACAGATAACCAATGTGAATAACACTTTGAGAAGAAGATTTGAAAAGTACACCCTAATGCATAACCCTCTAAAACATGAAAATGTTAACTATTATCTTTGTCTTCAGGCAACACTTCCAGTGCACAGATAACATAAACTATCATAAATCTACTACAGAAAATTTGACTTAAATACATTTTTTAAAAGAATTAAAGCATAGATTATTATTGTGAAATTTCAAAATCACTTTAACATTACAAGCTGCAAGGAAATTTTATGACACTGGGTCTCACTGGCCTAGAACTCACTATACAAGTTTGTCCTTGAACCTATAGCCTCTGCCTCCCCAGTGCTACCACTAAAGGCCTGTACCAACAACATGCCCACCCACACAAAGGAATTTAGTGTTGCAAGATATGTTTTAAACACAAACCAATATTCATGTTTTTGCTCAAATGAAACTCTGTTTTAACCTGATACTCTCTGGTTCATGGTGATCAATACAAACTGTAAAGGAAACAGTTAAAAGTAAGCAAAAATGAATTCAAGGAACTGGTATTTGTCCCAAACCCTATCTATACCAATACTCTTGATAAATTTGAAAATATATAAAAGTTGCATAACAAAAAAGTCATTTGCATAGTACTGACTCTGTGCTGAAAGTGTTTATTAGTACTTGTTAAATTAACAAAACAATTAACCATCATTTGTCCTGATGCTGTTATGACATAAATGCTCCTTTATGAATGAAAAATAAAGTATTTGAAAGATTCATGAATTTATTCCAGTAAACAAAGCTTAATAGGATCTGGGTTGAAATCCAAGTGTCTTTGTTTTCTATGCTGTAAATTTCATAATATTCACAGATCAGTTTAAACCATTTCTGGAAAAATAAGTGAACTCAGGTGTTTATAGTGATTATTGTAAATAAAAACTGGAAAGCCAATATCAGCTTTCTGTAGAAATAAACTATCAATGGGTTATAGCTAACACGATGTTTAACTATAGAAGTTTTTAATATGCTTCTCTTTCTAAGAACTAAATTAATTTAAGGCATAACAGTATTACATCATATCAGGTTTATTTTATGTCAAATACATTTCAGTCTGGGTAAAAGGCATTTTGACTGGAATGAAACCTTTCCAGTAGCATAATGTTAGCTACTAGAAAATCAAGAACTTTACTTTTTTTTTTTTTAACTGAAACAGGATTCTATGTTCTCAATTGTAGATAAACATTTAAACTAAGTAGCATTTTTATATACTGATTTTATATTTCAGAGATGTTACAAATATACATGAATTTGAAAAGAGTTGTGGGAATATAGGAGGAGCTGAAAAGAGAATAGAGGGGATCGATGTACATGCAGCATTCCTTTATGAAATACTCGAATAATAGTAAATGGAAATTAAAAATATATAGATTAATTATTGACTGCTTTCATACTTCTTTTCTTCTCAGCCTCTACTTTCTTCTAAATTTTGATTTGATAACTTATTTTCACTATCTTACTTAATTCTATAATTTAAACCACTCACTCATTTAGAAAATTTCTCTTCTATTGGTTTCCAGAAAATCCTAATTCTCCCTTTCCTCTTCACCCTTTCTTTTCATGACAGGATGTTCTTTGTTTTATAGCCTATTCAAGGTCAGTTTATCTAGCTCATTTTATTTTTGCTTTTTCTACACAGTCTTATTCCATCATATTGTATTTAATATGAGGGTAAACAAAATCTATACCTATTTCCTGGACTTTCATAATGAAAGGTGCCCCTGCTTAAATTTCTCACTGAGATGTCTTTCACCTGGCAGTCCATTTTTCAATACAATAAAATAATTTCAAGATAATCATTATGAATTATCAAAAGTAGAAAGTAAAACCACTTCTGTGAAAAAAAAATCAAACAAAGACCGTGTAAGTTTGCAATGAAGTCCACAAACCAAGGTTCAACTGATACCTCTAGAATCCAGGAAATCTAATAAAGGTTTCTCACATAAAGTCTCCAGGTCTTTATAAGTATGACTCTTGATTTCAGAAGTCCCAAAGTGTGAGAGAATTGGTTTCTATTGTTTTAAGTAACCCTCTTTGTCTTATTTGTCACAGTAGCGATGGGAACTCCAGGTCAAATTTCATCCTCTCAATATTCCCACTGCCATGGCTCATATTATCACAACTATACTTATCCCATCTCCTATTTGTAATAAAATTCCCTTCTTTCCTTTAATCAACAACACCATCAATACATCTTCTCAAATTAGCTCATACTCTAACCCATATATCCACCTGATATTAGGAATTCTCCTTCAGAAACAAATTTCTTCAGTCCATTTTATTCCTTTTCAGTCTCTCAATAAATCTCAGTATGATTTTCATCAAGTTCTTCACTGGTCACTCATAAATCCCACCTGTCTTTCTCACAGAGAGAATTAGCTGTCTAAATCTATATTGTACTCAGTTTTGTCTTCCTTTCTGTGTAAAGGCACATTTCCTGTTGGAGTTATACACATGCATGCAGCCTTTTTACATAGACAACAGGAGCTTCATCTTAATCATATTCAGAGAACAGCACAATAAGTAGGCCTTCTTATTTATATGCAAAATTTTCTTAGTAATTAAACTAAACTAAAAATTTACCCCATAAGATAAAATCCAAAGTTATTTATGGAACATAGAATACCTTACATTATTTCCTCATTGTATTTTTGTAAAAGTCTTCTTATTGTTCCCTTTAAATAAATAGTTTTTCAAGTTTCTCTGCTTCTGAGACCTCTAGTATGATTGAGAGAATCACAATCCTCCCATTACAGAATGATTTTCTTTGCCACTTTTTTCCTCAACCTCCTCCATCTAACTGATCATCAAGTTCAATGGATTCTAACTTTAAAAATTGCTGTCTTCTGTCTTCCCTATTCTCAAAGCTGTTACTTCGATTCTGAAAGTCATTTTTGTGTCAATTTTTCTTCTATCTCCTCTTGAAGGACAGAATTTCTTTAAGCCAGCACAAGTAAAAAGTATTTGTTTCCAAATGCTTTTGTGGAGTAAGGATGCAACTTAAGTATGCCCATATTTTAAAGCATCATTAGTGTCTGGTTGCTGTATTTCTCCTTCATAGTCCCTCTTTTTTTCTCTTTTCTCTGACCTTCATTTTGAGTTCCTTTTCATTCCACATGCCTACTTTTGCTCTGCAGGGACCTCAGGAATCTTCTGGCCCATTTAGCAAAACTATGCAATGTATTTGTTCCTACTTCTCCTATTTTTGTCTGGTCTCTGAATGATCATTCTTTGTAGTCTCCAATCCAATTCAGTAAAATAAGTATTTGAATTAGTAAATCTCAAGTTGGAGTTAGCAAAATATTGTCGGTGGAATTATGCTTCCATTCTTATCCCTAAAACCTGTGAAATGGGACTTTGAAAAATTTGATAAAAATTAAGCACTTAATTACTAGAGCGATCATCCTAGATTATCTCAAAATACCATTAATAATCCAAAGTGCTTATAAGATGGAAAGAGAGTCAAGAAATTGAGAGTCAGAAAAAGAGATTTGACAATGGAATTATGTTTAGAGTAATGTGCAATCACAAAACAACAAAAGTCCAAGAAAAAGAAAATATGAACTCTTTTCTATAATCTCCCAAATTCCAACCTATTTGAAAGTTAACCTCAATATAATATTAAAAATAAGCATCATAACTGTGCTAATCTGTTAAAGAAGCATAGTTTATGCCCTGATTAGTGGTACTATCTCTATCCTTCAAAATAGCATTAAACTTATAGGACAACTTCTTTTCTTTTCTTTTCTTATTTTTTTTTTTTTGCTGTCATCATGATGATGTCATCATGTCATTAATTCTGCTGTATTTATTAACTTGAAATAGTAATCCCCTGAGAGTCATCTTTAAAGTGTTGTCTTTTATTTTATCCATGCAAACTGGCCATAATCAAGCATCATTCTCCATGATAGCATTAACATATAACAATTATAAAATTGTTTTTATAGAGAAAATTACGTTAGCAATGAAATTCAAAGGTATATCATAAATGATTATTAAAAAAAGAAACAGGTTAGGTACGAGGTCTATATTTGTCAGATTTACTATAATCAAAACCATTATCTCAAATAAAAAGGAGCTCATATATCTCATTTCAACCTTGTTTTTAAAGTACACTAATATAAGATATTTTTCAAAAAATAAATATTCTGCAGTTTTACCTTTAAAAATTAAGGAAAGGATGAGAAGTTTGGTTTTACAAAATATCCCAAAGGAAAATAAGGAGAAATGCCTCATACCTTTTGACATATTTGACAATCTAAGAGTAAACACATGGTAATATAATAAAAAGCAGATGCTGAGGGACTAGGTTGTCTCTTAATCATGTAGAATTAAGTTCATTGACTTTCAAGAATACCCAAGAGAGCTGATATACATAAATCACATTGGCATGAGCTATAAGTACCCCACATGGCATTTTTTAGGGTTAACTTTCATTTGTTTAGTAATGTAATGTCTATTACTTAAATAAATGAAGATCCATAAATAAACAAAATTTAGAATCTAAACTATGTCTTTGGATATTTATCAACTGTTTACTTTCAGAAATTATTGGGGCCCAAACTCCATAGTTTTAATAAACCTCTTGAGGATTGTCTTCCTCTTGCTGTCAGTAAGAATTTCTTCTAAATCATTTCACAGAAACAGGTGTCTCTTGGCAGCTCTTACACTAAAAAGATCAACTCCCTGCAGCAATTCTCTTACTGTGTAACAGCTTACTACTTTAGGGAATTTTTATGTATCATTAATCATTTCTAGAATAATAACTTTGATTTATGAAGACTACCATTTATTCCTCTCTTTATGTTCTAAATAACAATGAGAACCTTTTCCATACTCAACTTCTCATGTGTCTGTCATCAAGAGGTAGACTCTACAAGATGGCAATTTCTAATCATTATGATCAATTGGCACAATTATGCAAGTGCCATTTTAAACCAACATTAAGCCCAGTAAAATTTCATTACAGAAATATCTGAAGAGTATTTCTCCTTCTTTCTAACAGATTGTGGATATATTCCAAAACTTCAAAAACACTTATGGTTTGTAAAAGTTTCTTGTATTCATTAAATCCTTTAACATGTTCTATGTGATGCTTATCCTGAGTTGCTCTTTTCTCCTTCTCTAGTCTCAAAAAATACAATATAATAATCTCTTTTTAAGAAATAGAAACAATATGATGCATGATAATAAATGGTCTCCCTTACTAAGAAATAGATACTTTAGAAGTGTAAGTATCATAAAGGCCAATGAAGCAACTAATCCCTTGGGGACAGGAGTTAGAGGTTTGTAGTGATATGGGGAAGGAATCACAAGTTAAAAAAAAAATGAAACAGAAACAATCTTGCTATCTTTCTTTTTCTTATTTTCTTCCTTCCTTCCTTCCTTTCTTCCTTCCTTCCTTTTTCTTTCTTTCAAGGCAGGTTTTCCGTGTAGACCCCATAGGTTTGGAACTCACTATGCAGACCAGACTTGTACTGGGAGAGCTTAACAATAACTAGAACCACATTTAGCTGTGGTTTTTTTTTTTTTAAATACCTCTATTTTGTTTTACTATTATCTTTCTAATAATGTGCTGGTTCTTTATGAGTTTCATCGAATACTAAAACCACTCATCACTTACTAATTCACATAATCATTCAATTATTATCTAAAGATATTTCCATGACTAGATGAGTTAAATTGACAGAAACTCAGATCTGGCAATTGACAAAAATTTACTGAATTGTTGTGACATTTCCCACATTTGTGGAGAGCAATAGTCTGTTCCTCCAAGTATTGTATAGATTTTTACATGTAAAATTGTTTTAGAAAATCAATCTATTGTACATTAGCAGCTGAATATTTGTTCCCAGAAAAAAAATCTTGATTTTTCTAGGTATGCACATCCTTCGACCATTACTTGAGAGACCAGATTCAATCACCATTCATCATAGCATACACATATCCAAAATAATTATTAAAATGAATCATAAATTTGTGTTTTGAATATTTCAAATCAGGAATCTACACTAATGTAACTACCTTATTAGTTTTAATTTGTTTCTTAAATTTATAGCAATCGGAGTATAAGCCAATGTGATAAAAATAATGTACCTCTGTTTGTATATGAGCTCCTATTGCTTTCCAATTAGTTTTTCTAATGAGAAAAAGATACTTCCTTCTAAATTTTCATGAAATAAATATATATGTTAGTCTTAAGTAAACTAGACATACAATTAACATGCCATAAAACTCAATATTACGTTGTGTATTTTAGTCATGGTTTATATACTGTTAATTATTGGAGCATCTATATATTTTTCTTGAGGTCACGTAAATTAAAAATAATATTCCAGTATAGCACACTTGAAAAGCATTGGATATTGAATTTTGTTTATTGAACCTTATAAGGATTCATAAAATCAAAACAAAAAATAATAATAGTAGGAATAAATAGCCCTCTTAAATAATTTGCAAGATCAAACATTAAAAATTTATTCAGATTCTCAGGCCTTGATGCCCCTGGTTTTGTTAGTTGGGGTGAATGTGAAGGCTGAGCCATTTATCTTTTAAGGTAAAGATTCCAAGGACATTCCTCTTCTTGATCTATAGAGATCAGTAATGATTTTATTCAGTAAGGTACATAAACCTGTTTCCCTCAAAGAGAGAAGCCATAATAACAAGCATAGATAAAATGAGTGGGTACTTGGAAAATTTATGAAAAAGATATTGAATCTCAAGTTTTACACTTATTACCCAAAAACAGACTAACATTTATCTGACTCTTAACACACATAATGGGAGGAAGTGGTCACAATTTAAATTATAAATAAGAATTAGCAAGGCAAATGTTACACTTACCTTCTTGTTGTTTGTTCTGTATAATTATATAAAGACACATTTGGTTTGAGAAGTGAGAAGTAGGTATGTGATAATTGTATTCATAAACTAAAGAGTGTAAAATATTAGAATTCCAGTTTGAGGGCATTATCTCAATAATAGTCTCCTAATTTAGATTCTTATCATTAAAGTAAAGTTTATATTTGAAACAAATCATTGAACTTTTTTGTTTCTTTAGAGCAATAGATATGAATTGCTTGTCTCATGTTTTTAGTTCTGATCCATAGTTTTCAAACATGAGAAGTACCATTTTGATTTAAAAACAAAGAAATTCTTGCTGCTAAAGCAGAACTTATATTGAATAGATCTGTCGCCACTATTTTATGATGAGAAAAGGTCACATTTGCATTTCAATAAATCATACATCTGACATATGCAGAAAGAACTGAAAAAAAGCATATTTTATGTAATGAGCTATAATAACCAAGGAAATGAAGCTTTTAAGTTTAATCAATAATCATAATCTCAGCTTATTATTTCCTCCTGTTTAAAAAATCCATAAAAGTAGATTGTGCAAAGCTACAATCATTATTTTTCTACAGTTTACACAACCACAGCAATGACATAAAAGTAGCATCATCAAAATGCCCTAGGGTCACTAATAGACTCAGTCAAACAATCTTGCAATGAACCCACACACAAATCCTTTCTCAATTTCTTCCTTAACTTTATCTGCAAAAGAGGTTTTTGAAAGCAGGGGTGCTATCCACTTCCTCTACATGTGGCAGTTTCCACTATTCTATCAACATAATACTATCCAAATCATGGTGTCACAATACTACACTCTTTAGAGACTCACCTCAGTCTTTGTTTTTGTCCCTTGAGACCTCATAGAGACTGTAGCTAGATAAGTTCAACTCACTTCCTCTGTTCATTTATTATGCATAAAAGCTATACCTTCAAAACTAAAATAATCCCATGTAAAGGGGGAAAACGGCAATAATAAATCCTATCAAGAGTTACTAGACAGAACTTCATATCAATATGTGTTCAGTTGACCATTATATGATTTTATAACTCCAACTATAAAGAACAACAGGACATTAAATGTACTTGGTAACAGGTAAACAGTCTGGGTTTCAAAAATAATTGAGTTGACATCACTTTTCATTACCATTCTACTCTTTTTCTTGTAAACATATAAGGGTAGTTGCCACATCTTTTTCTTAAATGATATGATTTTTACTTTAAATCCTTCTAAGTAATTCAGCAAGACAGCTGAAATACGGTTGTTAAAAGAATCTACTACAGACATAGTTAATGAGGAAATAATAGTAATAAGAAGTAAGGTGAAATAACACAATAATATCCCACAAAATGATACTCTGTGAAGGAACATTAAAAAATCATATTGTTTAATTGAATCTAAATGAAAACTTTTGTTATAGTACCATATTTATTTTTATGCACTAGCACTTTTGTAATTGCTTTTTGATACCCCTCATTATTTTTCTGTATACCAACAATAACTACATAACATGGATTCCTAACACTTTTCTACCTCTCAAAAATATCACATGTGTACAGGTAGCAGTAACTTTAAATGATTAAAATGTGAGAACTAAAAGAGGCACTTCTTACCAGAACCTCTTTTGGTCACAACTTTCAGACTCTGAGTGAAAGTAGCATATAAGAGAATCAAGTGTGGAATCGGAGCTTTCATCTTCCAGTTCTTATAAGCTGTTCCTTAAAGAGAAGATAAGAAGAAAAACATAATGTAAAAGATTTATTAATACATTATAATAATTTTGTGTACATCTGTTTCTGGATAGAGTTATGCCATATATCTTTGGCTAACCTTGAACTCATGACACCTTTCAGCTTAACCTCCCTTGTGGTGGGGTGGTGGGGTTATAGGTACAAACTAATGTGCCTGGGTCTTGTGCATCCTTTTATATGAACTAATGTACCTGGCTCTCATGCATCCCTTTATCATTTATAGTTGAGGCAATGAATTTCTCAGAAGGTAAGAATACGGCAAAAAAAAAATCTATATTACATTTGCCAATAAATTGTACTTTGTAAGCCAAATCAAAATCAAGATTGCCCAAATTATATTTCCATAAGCTACTTAGAAAGATTTCATATCACAAATCCACATAAGGTTAAAAATTTCTCTAAAGGGAGAGACTCCACTTTTCTTTAAATATCAAAAAACATCTATTTTTTCTAACAATTTATTTTAATATGCATTACTAAAATTAACATTTTAAAATGTTTGTTGTTGCAACACATTGTGGTTTATTCAGTTTTAAAAATTAAATTGTATGTCACTAAAGATCTGTGTCATTGCAACCGTCTTTCAAAACAATGAAAAACATACTTCAGAAAATACTTTGAGGTATTTGCCCATATTGATTGATAGAATTTACACTATTGATAAAGGGTACAAAAATATATGTCATCATCTACTATAAAGGTCTTTTCAAGTTATTAAGAACAACATTAGCATACTGTTTGGATTTTCAAAAGGCAAAATATTTCCTTTTAAATTAACTAAATATACATTTTCTTCCCCCAAAATGTCTTCTTTTCCAATTTTACTAATAGTAAATTGAGAGTTTCATTATATTTAAGGTGTCTAATGTGGTGTTTAGATTTTCACATACATTATGAATTATTATCAACATCAAGTAAGTTGACATATCTATCAAATGATATAGTTGACTTTTATATTGAAGTATCAAAATCTATAAAATGTATTGTTGGCAAATTCCAAGTATATAGCACAGTATTCTCAATTGTAGTCCCTCTGCTGTACATAAGATGCCTAGAAGATATCCATTTACAGGGGCAAGTTTGTTCTCTTGGACCAAAATTTGTTCTTTCTTCCTTTAAGTCCTTGGAACACATCAATCTACTGTTTCTTTTATTTTTTATTATAATATGAAAATAGTAGAGTTGAGCACTGCAGGACTCAATTTAAAAAGTAGCAAGTCAGAGCACAGTTCAGATATATTGTAGACCCATGACAGTACAAGATTCTTTGCAAGACCTTTGAAGACTGCTCATTGCAAGCTGTCTATCACCACGAGTTTATTGCATATAAGAAAGCTGAAATTGCAGTTTGACAGCCACTATTTTTACTCTCTCACAGCCTCAGATATCTGAATATTTTTAAATGATTAATTCAATCACATTAAAAAGTCTATTTAAAATATATTCCACCTTATAAATCAACTATTCACTTGTTGCATCATATAATCGTTATAGTCTCAATGTCAGAAAGATTAAAAAAATATCATCAAGAATAAGCCATTTTAACACTAGCACATGTGTACATGTTGATGTCGTTTTTTTTTAAAGCAAGTACCTAGAGTTCACATAAAGACATAAATGCAACTCTTCCAAAGAGCCAATTCATTTAAATGTCACATTATATTGAAAGATTAAGCCATGCATTCCTAGAACCTAAATCCCATTTCCCAGCCACTGCACTAACTAGAGTTGCAGGAAATATTAAAGTTGGTATCTTTAGCCTTCAGGTTGGCAGCAAGAATAAGTTCCTTTCTCAGTGTGAGTTTTATCTGTGCTGCCCAAGAAACTTCAGAATCCAACTATAAACTGCAAACCCTTCCAGTTTAACTATTAAGTTACTTTACTCTTGTTAAAAATACTATTTTCTTAACCATTTCATTTCTATGAGAAACATAGACTAGTTTACAATTCTATTTCTTAAATCCAACTTGGTTTAGAAAGAATCAGGTTTTGTAACATCAAGATCCTTAATTGAATATCTTTAGAGTTTGTATTAGGAAAAAGAAGATTTATATACCTTTCATAGGCTTAATGCCTTGGTCATTGAATAATAATTTTTACAAATGTCTTTGAGAAATTTTATTGTACCTTAACCTGAAAACATAGATTAAATATGACTAGCCATAGATATCCATGACTTGTGCTTTCAGCAAAATTAAAAGTTCTACCCATAAATAGCAATGAGTATACCTATTAGTTCCCTTTATCAAGAGGGAATAAGTTCCAAGACGATCATAAATAGTCTAAAGACCTATGTGTACTTTATTTTTCTGCTATGTATACCTACAATTGATTTCAATTATAAATTATATGTAGTAAAAAGTTGATAAAAATCATAAAATATGTTGTGACATCTATTATATCTTCTATATCTCAACACTGGAATAAGCTGTATTCACACATGTTGTGATGATGGAATACATTTCCAAATGATGAAATAAAGTGAGTTGAATGGTATAACATTCTGGCATAAAACTAGGCTACTAATCCTGGGTTACTTCCTTTCAATTACTGTGAATCTATCAAAATCTCTGTAATGACAGTGATAACTATAAAATGGCTAAAAGGTGAGTGGTCTATAAAACATGATTACAATGAACAGATTATCACATTTCAGGTGAGCCAGAACATGACAGCATGTGCTTTCATCAACCACTTAGAATATTATACAATTTTGAACTTGTAATTTGTTGATTTATGAAATTTTATAGTTTACAGTTTTAGAATACAGATGACTTTAAGGTATAACAATTGAAATCATGAAAATGTTGTTACTGTATGAACATTTAATGAGATTACGTTTTTCTTATTATTACTCTAAGCTCATAATTTTAGTGTTATTGCCTTATTTCTGTTACTACAATAAAAACACTATAAGCAATGAGAGGATTAAGGGGTCTAACTTTGCTTATATATCCCAAGATATAACTGAGGGAAGATGAGGTAGGAACTAAAGGCAGAAACCTGAAAGTAAAACTTATAGAGAAATGCTGTTCACAGGCTCACTCAAAAGTTCATGCTTAGCAAGATGTGTGTTTTGTGTGTGTGTGTGTGTGTGTGTGTGTGTGTGTGTGTGTGTGTACAAGGTCTCCTGACCAAAGAATGCTGTTGGGCACAGTTTGTTGTATCGCTTACATCAAATATTAATAAAGATAAACTTTCATACACATGACAAAAGATTGACTTTATATAGTCAATTCCTTAATTATGGCTTCTCCTTTCCGATGACAGTAGACTTTGTTAAATTAACAACCAAGACTAACCAGGAAACTCCACTCTTTGTCAGTGTTCAATGACTTTAAATGTTCAAAATCTCTGAATTCTGGAGGCCCTAAAAATCAGACACAAGTTATATATACTTTCTCATTCCAAATGGGAAGAACTATAACATGAAGAAATTACACTTCAGCAAATCAAAGATGTTAAGCATTTTAGCTCAATTTCTCTCATCAGTGATTCACTCGTGATCTTAAGGGCTCCAAAGGGCTTGAGAAGCCAGACTCTTCAGCTCTGCCACCCACAGCACACACTATGTAGCTTATGAAGGCTCAGGTTGAGCCCAGTCCATATCTGTTGCTGTTTGTGGTAGGTATCTCATGTTTTTGGCATCTCCAAGATTCTGATACATTTCATACAACTGAGGCTTCACCTTTACTAATAGGATCTCTGCAGGGACTTCAACAGTGCTATGAAGTACCAAGCATCATTTTCTTTTCATGACCCCTTTAATCCTACAATACTCATGACTTCAAAACCAATAATACATGAGTGCCTTTGATGTTACCAAGCCCAGCTTCTGAGTGAAAAAGTGCACATAGCTTCCTTGGACTACAGCTTCTATGGGATTAATCTAAGGAAACACATTCCCATTCAAAATTTCGCCTTGATGATGTTCATCACTTGTTAATCAGGGCTGACTCTTTATCTCCAGCATGACAAGCTCACACAAATTCTTAGCTAAAAATTCACATAAATAGCCCCTAATCCAGTTTGTAATTAAGTCTTATTCCCTTTTGAAATCTCACAAGCCTGGGCTCCACAGTCCACATTATCTTCCAAGATCTCACAGCAGCACATTCATCTCTGTGCACACATGTTCACAGCCCAAAGCTCAATTTCTTACACAATCCTGTAATA
This sequence comes from Sigmodon hispidus, assembly GCA_004025045.1. Lineage (NCBI taxonomy): Eukaryota > Metazoa > Chordata > Mammalia > Rodentia > Cricetidae > Sigmodon > Sigmodon hispidus. The sequence continues at coordinate 75,965 of PVIH01006138.1, read as the reverse complement.
AAATATTCTAAAAGCATAAAAAGCTACATGGCCAAGTTCATCATGGCAACCCCCATATTCCTGGTACAATTTTCTGCTCTATTTATTTTCTATTGCTATGATAAAATACCCTTAGTAACTTAGGGAAGAGAAGATAATGGTGTTTGTTTGGTTCATATTTTCATCACTGAGAGAAGATGAGCCAGAACTCAGGGGAGGAAGCTGGAGGAAAGAACAATAGAGAAATGGTACTTGCTAGATTACTCTTTAGCTCACTAGAAGGTTTATACTTAGATAAATTTTAGAAATACACCCCAGGAGTACCTGTGTGAACATGGAGTCAGCCATCCTTTATCAATTAGTAATTAAGAAAATCCTTTACAGTCAGACCCATAGATAAGCATAACCTGTACAAATTCTCAATGAAGGTTTCCCTTCTTAGATGACACCTCTCTGTGCCACATTGACAATTAACATAAATCATTACATCATGCACCCCATGAAACTCAGTTATCAAAATAACAAATCTATAGATAAAAAGAAAAAGAAAAAAATAAAGATAGGGAAAAGGAAAGAAAAAAGATTAATCATTACAATAAGTAAATCAATTTTTACTGGTTCAATATGTGAATGTGTATATAGATAATATGTTTGTATGTATACTAATCTGTTCTCTGTTAGCGATATCATCCATATCTTGGCTTCCTGTACATCAGAATTCAATAATATGCAAAATGAGTGAAACAAAATAAAGAAGAGAATCAAGTCAGCCTGGGTTCTTACCTACGATTTTCCATGTGTTGGCTGTCTTATTTGAAGCAAATAACTTATGTCCTATTGGGCTAATGCCTGCTATTGCATCCTACTTGATAATATTTGCTTATTTATTGACTTAATTTATATTCTAGTAGATTTGAGAGCATACTATGAAGATATATTTTATTCAGCTTTCATTTCCAATGACCAGTCAATGGTAACTGAATTAAAAAAAAAATGAATGAACGTGATTGGTAGTATCTGCAGTTCACTCTTCTCATTCAGACTTGTCATTTGGTAAGCATATATTGAGCATAAACTACTTACAAGATGCTGTTCAAAGGACAGTGGAAAGCTAATAAAGAAGACAATAAGGGAGACAAATGCTTACTTACTTAATTAGACTGGTCCTATTGCCATATGGTATGTATGCTGTACTGAGGGAGGAGGTGAAAAAAACCTATTAATTTCACCTCCAGTTGGTTGTGGTAAAGCCATAGGAAAGTGCTTTTAAAATAATAAAATTTTATGAAGTATGTAAAAGAGAGAATTTCTCAGGTTAAGGGAGTTTGTAGCCTAAAGTAAAAATAAGCAAAATTATTGATCTAATATGCAGACTAATTTCTGCAAGCAAAAAACTGTGCACACTCAAAGGCATTATTATTTGACTTTATGTGGTAAAGGGAATATAGAGGTGTGGTTAACTGAAGTATTTTTATGTGAGAGGCAACAATCCAGGTATATCTGACGAAATCACAGACTCTCTTAATAATTGATAGTAGAAAATGGAATCAGAGGAATCAAATATGATTACAGAATCCAAAGATAGATGTTGAAATAAGCATGTACCAAAGATGACTCAGGGCATTATAAACTAGAAAAGGTAAGGAAATAATGCTTTCTACAGCTCTTCCAGAATAAACACAGGTATGACATCATTTTTATTTAAGGATATCAAGACTTATTTTGGACTCCTGAACTGTAGAATTGTAAAAATAAGTATTTCTTTTTATTAATCTCAGTATTTGAGAGGTGGAAGTTGGAAGATTAAGAGTATACTGTCATTCTTGGCTATATTAAACTCCATCTCAGGAAATTTCTCGACCCAAACAGAAGCTATTTAAAGGTACTAAATTAGGTAATAATTTGTTGTAGTATAACCATAGGAAACTTTAAAGATAGATGTAATGAAAGTTAATAATAATTGTCTACTTGACAGAATCTAAGAATCAGCTAAGAGATAAACGTCTATCCATATGTACGAGACTATTTCTAGGTTATAGTTTTTGAGAAGGCAAATAACAAGGAATGTGGATGCAACATTCTGTGATCATAGGTCCTAGACTGAATATAATGGAGGAAACAATAAAAGAAGCAATGATTGCTCTCTGCTTCTTAACTAATATACAAATATACAAAGTAACCAGCTATGTCCCACTTCTACTGTCATACCTTATCTGCCTTGACACACCCTCAAATTGTGAGCCAAAATACACCTTACTTTCTAAGGTTGCTTCTGTGGTGTACTTTGTTCCAGCAATGCAAATCATAACTAACAAAAATTTCAAGTTTCACTGGTGAATTGTGCCTTGGACTGTGATGAGAAGAGTTAAAAATATCAGTCTTATGTAAGAATAGCAAGCTATACTAGGGAAGAACTTGGAGCTTTGTTCTATATTATACAAGGCATCTTCTCAGAGAATAATCTGAATTATTTTGCAAACCATAGGTTGAAATTGAACAAAAGAGTTTTCCAAGTAGTGGCAAAAAAGAGAGAGCCAACCTTAAGATTGACAGTTAATAGAGAATAAATTTAACATGGTGATATAAATAAGATCTATTATGAGACCATGTTCTTAAAATTGGAAATATGTAGAAAAATTTGCATGATAGCAATAAAAAATTTATGAAATTATGTTTGGGCTATGGTAAATTAAATATTGTAAAAAAATCATGTGTTAAAATTTCCATATATTTAATTAAACATATTATCCAAAGGTTTAAGAGGATGATAGAAGACAGCAACATTATAATCATAGCTGGTACTGAATATATAGATTAGAATGAAAGGAATAAAAAAGAGTAGAAGGAGTTTTATATTTTCAATACAGAGACCTACCAATATTTATAACACAGGCAAAGGAGGTCAGTGAATAATGAGTCTGAATCTAGATGGATTTGGGATAATAAATTTATCAAAAATTAATGACAATATTAGGAGGTCACATATAATTTGGTAATTAATAAAGCACACGGAGCTTCAGGGTTAAAATAGTCCTTGTGATAACAAACAGTCAACTTATTTAGCTCATCCAGGCATAATCAGAAAATGTTAGTTGAAAAATAAGTTTCATTTTTCTGCCCACTGGGTGGTGGGATATAAAGTACATAACTGAAAGTACAGATGTTGAGATATGCCTATAATTAAGTATAGGGAAGATCACAATATCCATTTTGAAGTGAACAAATCCAGAGTACATCATGGAAATCAGAAAACAATTAGAAAGATGTCAGTGTTGGAGAGCTGAAATACATCATTTTACAAACAGAAAAGTACAAGGAGATTAATAAAAAGGGAAATTTACTTGTAAAATGTAGACAACCTGCATTTGTTCTTTTTAGTCCATGTTGAGAGAAGAAATTTAAGAATGAGAAAGGACTGTATAAGGATCAAGTGTTAGCTTTACATTAGGATAATCAATCTATCTTACAGTTATAAGTTCAAGTTTTCTCTTAGTATTGGTATAAGGATGGCCAAACCTTATTTCATCATTTACTCATTTTGTCAACACACTGAGGTACAAACACCTACTTCAAAGTTTGGCAGACAAGGGTTAAACAAAAGTAATTGTGCTTAATGTGACTATTTAATAATGGAATTTAACTGTAGACATTTTAAAAAGCTCTTTTTATGTGTTTTCTCCTAGTGTAATAATTAGCTATGCTAAAAATGATTTGCTATATTTTATTTAATCCTTAATGTTTTGAAATTACTATACTCAAGATTAAAAGTAACTACTTTTTCAGTCTCTTAAGAAAATTAAGTATCCATTTGTGCACGACACAGATAAAGTATTTTCCCCAAGTGCTCATTTACATAAACCAGTGAATGTTAAAGTTGTGAGCTTGACTTCCTATAGAGAAAAAAGTAGACAGTCTTCCAGACTCTCCAATTTCAAGTAACTAAATGGCATAATTTTTAATATTAGTCCAGAGAAAGGGTTGTTTTTAATAAGAAACTTTGACCAGTATTTTGAGAAATATTAAACACATATGCACATTTATATACAAATAAAATAATGGTTATATCCCAGTATAAAAATGATAACAGTTATATATCCCACCCCTAAGCAAGGAGATTTAGTAATTGATAGCTTCTAGAGAAGAGTTTATTTTTTTAAGAGTGCAGTCCTTGGTAAATCAGTCATGCTTCAGTGGGAAGCCACAAACTTTGAAAAATATAGACAGCACAAATTGGACTTGAAGTTTGGGGGAAGGAGATGAAAAGTTTAGTGGGTGTGGAAGAAATGGATCTAAAAGAAGTTGTGGGGGGGAATAAATGTGGCAAAAAAACATATTGTATGAAATTCTCAAACAACTATTTCATTTAATGCTTGTTTGTGTGTGTGTGTCTTTGTATATGTGTGTGACAGAATATGTTTGTGTATGTGTGTCCAACTTTAAATTTTCCTTAGGAAAAAAATTCTGAGTATCAAACTATTCCAAACTTTATAAGAATCAAGATGATTTCTCTAATATTATGTATGCCAAACACATTTTAAATAAAAATTATCTTAATAAATCATATTGTACAGATTATTTTCTTTGTATAATATTCTATATTATCAGATCTAAGTTCCATTTTCCTGGGCCACTAATAAAGAAATAATAGCTACAAGAACACAATTAGGATAGATTATGAACAGTCAAACACATACATATCCAATATACTGTTTTTCTAAGAGTATTGTTATAAGAATCTAAATATAAGAAATCTAAAGAAGTACTCACTAGTTAATTGAAGGAATGGTAAGTATTCTGTAGAAGGGTTGTGACAGTAAGTACATCAATATTATACTACTTTAAGGAAATACTTGAGGTTTGATAATGAGCAGTATAGATTACTGGATATGGTGTTAGCAATCAAAGCCTCATCTGATACATATGTGCACTTTTGTGTAGGAATGAATTATTTAACAATTCTGTAAGAATAAGCAGAATATTCAAATAAAATGAATAGCAATGCAAACAACTTTTTCTTATAGAAATATAGAGTAATTGTGTCTGATAGAATGCAATAAGTTATTATGTATAGAAAAAGTGAAGTCAATTCTCATCAATATCCCTTGACTGCAGGTAAACTTGTAGATTTCTAGCAAGTTCTCTAAAACAGTTGCATCATCCTTTCCAATCTTGAAATGAATTAGTGAGACAAATAAAACAGTTGATATGCCTCTCTTATAGTGTATAAATTTAATAACTATTTTAAATTATACTTTATCAATATTTCTTTTTCACTACTATGTAGTTTAAATCAGGAAATTGGTTAACAATGCAATGATTTCTCAGTGGAGAGAATGCTTACTGTGCAAGTATTAGGTTCTGCATTTAGATCTCCAGTGTGTACATTAAAACACTGCATGAGAGTGTGTGCATTCATAAGCACAATGGTCAAAGACAGAGACAGGAGGATTTTTGAGGTTTATTGGGCACCCAGTCTATGCAATCAGCAAGTTTTGGCTTCAGTGAGAAATTTTTCCATAAAATACATATAAGTAAAATAAAGTAAAACAAGAAGCCATTGATGAAGACACTCATTGATGATCTCAAGCCTACATACAAACACACACACATACACACACACACACACACACACACACACACACACACACCCCTCTTCACCCAAATTCACACACATGCAACTCAAACAAACAAAATAGAGAACTATGAAACAAAGTCTGATATATGTAATAAATGCAATTTTCCATGTCAACATCAAAACTGCCATGGCAATTAAATATCTTTCTGAGACACTAAAACTTTCTCCCAGTGCTGGAATGCAATGGTGACTGTGATTCACCTTTGTGGGAACGGTCTACAATAACAAAGTCTAGAATTCATAGGATCATCTTCTGTGAAATTTAAGTCATTATATATATTCTACTATAGCTAAGAAAATCCCAAGCACTAGCTCACTAGCTAATGCTTTTTTTTTTTTTTTTTTTACAGAGACACATCTGAATAAATATGGAAGAAAGTCTAGTTTAATCTTACTGTTGCTGGGAAGATTGACAAAGTAGTAATGTTTATCACTGCCATATTTCACTTCCTTTATCTGCAAAATGGGCAGATAAAGAAGTGCCAAGTCACAAGATTACCATGAAAAACAAACATAATTTACTTCGTATGAAGAATATTCTTAACTTTTACTTATACACCAAGTACTTGCTAATTTGGCCTTTGTTAAGTATGTCTTTAAGATAATATAACTAGAAAATTAGGTTCTGTACTATACTGACAAAATGTTAGTCAATTATCAATCAAAGGAATTTCTTCTGAGTTTTTGATACGTGTGTGTGTGTGTGTGTGTGTGTGTGTGTGTGTGTGTGTGTGTGCAAGCACAAAAGACATTTTCTGTGGGAAAAAAATGTGCCTGCAAAGTTTGTGCATGAACTGAAATTTTTTCCATGTGATATTTATGTGATCCTCAGCTAGGTGCTAGCTATAGTCATTCAGCTCAAAGACTTTCACTATCTGAGGATTCTGCTTCTTTTTTGCACTATCTGTACTATCTCATCAAAGAGAATATAAATTACTTTGCACCTATTTGATCTGCTTGCTTCTTAACTTGCTAACTTGTAGTATACAGCTTTTCTTTCTTGAACTTTTTCTAAAAATTGACTTCTATGATTGACTATTCTTCTTACCATCATATCGAGAAACACTACACATCAATTAGTATTACCTCCAGGGCTTTAGAAGATAACAGATAAGTAAGCACTTGGTCACCAATACTTCCTAAAAACATAGTGTTGGTATTTTCTTTATCACGTTGTTGCTTATGTCTGTGATAAAAATAAAAGTCTATTGACCAATAGACTGAATTGTGTCACTCAGAAAGATATGATGAAGTCCTGGCCTTGAAAACCTATACAGGAATGTTTACTTAGAAATAGATTATTTTCTGATATAATTTCACTAGTGTCTTAGCAGATTGTGGCTGTTCTTAAATCTAATTTCTAGTGTCCTGAGGAGACTGACAAATAAATGCTCATAGGAAGGAAAGCCAACTAACAAGACAATTAGAGAAAAGTAATAGAACTATAAACCAAGAAAGCCAAAGAATGCTGATGACCACTTAAAGCCAGGCAGAAATAGAATGATCAGATCTTAAAGCCTCCTAGACAATAGCCATGCCAAAATCAAGACTTTGTATTTCTAACCTCAAGAAATATTGTTGAATAAATTTCTTTGTTTGAAGCCACCCAGTTTGTGGTCACATATAATCATAGCTCTAAAATATTGAATTCAACAACAAATATTTACTGTGCATTTTTAATGTTTGCTTGACTACTATGTTGAGTATCAAAAGCAACAGGACAAACATGGGGAAATGATCCTAGAAGGAGATATCTGTTGTAGGAACACAGATAAAAACTGATACTAGTTCAGTCTAGATTTTAACAAAGTAATGATCTAAAGTCATTAGACTTGGTTTACACTTTAGCAATAACAATAATAGGATTTGTTTAGTAAAATAATAGGCATAGGTGGTGAATAGAGAAATTAAAGATCTCCCCCAAATACAGATGGATAACATAGTTCTTCTGTGCTAATATTAACTTAGATAAAAAACAAAGCAAAACAAAAACTCTAGAGAAAGCCTAAGCATAGGAACATTCTAGAAATATATGTTGTGCTTTGAAAAAATTGAGATTGTTTCATAAATCCTGGGTGTTTTGTGTTGTTTTATTTGTTTATGTTTTATTTGTGTTCTCATATAAGTCACAATCAAAATACACATTACAAAAATGGCATAGGAAATTACCTTTGAATTGAGAAAACAGCTAAATGTGAAAAATGAATTAATTTTGTATTCAGAAAATGGTCTTATATATCATTGTGTATATGAAAATACTTAAAATTCAAAAATATTTAAATGGTAAACATTTTTGGATAAAAGATAGTTAAGTTAATATAACAGTGCTCTAACAATAACAGTCTCTTATTATCTATTCCTCATGTGTTCTATTTTTCTGTTTTTCAATACAGGGCTTTTCTGTGTAGCCTGGTCTTGAACTTACAGAGAACCTCATGCCTCTAATTTTCCATTATTTGGATTAAAGGAGTACACCAAGACCACCCTGACAAACCTGCTTTTCTATCTATCTATCTATCTATCTATCTATCTATCTATCTGTCTGTCTGTCTGTCTGTCTGTCTGTCTGTCTGTCTGTCTGTCTATAGTCTATGTTTTTATAACCCAACCAAAGTTCCTCCCTTTTCCTAGTTCCTCCCTTCTACCTCCAACTATGCAGCATCCATTCTTCCACTCTTTTTCTTCAGATACAGATGGATATTCCATGGTTATCACCCAGTGATAGCATATGAAGTTGCTGTGAGACTAGGCACCTACTCTTCATGAGACCCTTTTTTCTGGTAAGAGGAAAGGGTCTTTTTTATTATTTAAAGTTTTTTTTTTTAATTCTACATACCAACCACAGTTCCTCTTCCCTCCCTCCTCCTACTATCCCTCAGCTTCTCCCCACCATAACCTTCATTCACTTCTCAGAGATTGTAAGGACTCCCACAGGGAGTCAATATATTCTGGTGTAAAAAGCAGGCAACAGAGTCTCTCTCTCACTGTTAGGAGTCTTTTATAAAGAATAAGCTACACAAATATAACATATATGCAAAAGAACTAGTCCAGCCCCATGCAGGCTACCTGGTTGTCATTTTTGTCTCTATGAGACCCTCTGTGACCAGGTTAGTTGGTTCTATGGGTTTTCTTTTGGTGACTTTGACCCAGTTGGTTCTTCGAATCCTTCTTCCTATTCTTCCACAAGATTTCACAAAATCTGCCTAATGTTTGGCTAGGGATCTTTGCATCTTTTCCAAGAGACGGCACTTTTTAACAGTGAGAGAGATCTACAGAAATCAGACTTAGAGCAATTCCTCTTATTATATCTTCATTGGCACAACAACTACAACTACAAAAATGAAAACATAGGCATCCTCATGCAGGCAGCAATTCCCTGAAAAGGCAGTGTTTGTATTCCTCAGAGCCATAAGGAGGGGAGAGTGCTCTCCATTGCTAGGTGACATGAGTAAACAATGGAGGAAACCTGCAGCTCTTGTTTTGCTATTGTACCTTCCCTACCAGGAGGTCCATAAAGGCTTAATTTGCACAAGAAGCAGGACCTGTCACCTTTTGCCAGAAGAGGTCTTAACTCTTCAGAATAGATGTTTGTTTTGATCCTGCAACTACGGGTTGGTAAATTACCTTTTTCCTGACACCTTTAGGTGAGATATACATGACTCCAGATGCAAGTAAAAAGAGTTGAAAGGCCTAAATTTAGTTAGCTCTGGATAGTTTTCTTATAAGTAGGAATGGTAAATTTGCCATCTAACTGTAGCTGTCCTTGGATACTTGAGAAAAGTTTCAAAGTGGTTACTTGGTCAGGGCTGACTATGGTCAGAATGTTTACTAGTAAAGTTAATTGCAGAGAAGGCAGACATTGAGTCTGCTCTGGGCAGAGGAACAAAGAACTTATTTATGAGAGACTCTCTTGTCTCTGTGACTGTTTTCACACACAGGAGAGATTATTCAAATGTATGGGGGAAGTTGTGACCAACAAATAGATGATCATACTGCTAAAAGTTCCTGAGAACTAAATTCCAAGAAAAACATGGGGAAACTGCAATTACTCACAAGAAGTCCTCTGTAGTGAACAGCTAACACATTCAAAGGCAATTAACACCAAACTCCTTGAGTATTTTGCTTTACCTCCATCAGTGCCCTTGGATCTGATGGGTAAGCCTTATAAGTGTCAACTGAGTTCCCACTTCATATTTTTGCAACTTCCAGGAATAATTAATTGTGATGGGATATAATTTCTGAGATTGTTACAAAAATACTTTTATAATGTTGATGCTTTCTTACTTGTACTTTTTTTTTTTAATGAAACCAGGTGTTATATTGACATTTGTCTTGTAGGAAAGTCCATAAAATAAAGTATATATGTGCTTACCAACAAATAGAAAACAAAATTTCAGTTCAATAACTTTTAAAGAGCTGAATTGTGCCAACAAACATTTAGTGAACTATGAAGATATTGCTACAAATCACCTTTGAGATGACTGGTGCACGAGCCGTTTATAAACTTGTATGAAAGACCCAGAACTAGATGACACAGTTAATCTATGCTTATATTTGTGCACACAAAGGTTGAGAGATAATTGTTTTTGTTTTCAATACATAAGTGATATGGTTGAGAAGTGAAATAATTTAAATGTAGACATGCATTTAGGATCATCTACAGGTGTATGTGCTTTATTAAAAGGCCAACAACTAAATGCTGACACTGAAAGTAAAGTCAAACAGATTACAGTTTGAATTCTGAAACTCCAACATAATATGATTTGTTGTGTTTTAAATATGAATTGTTATTCATAAGCTCATGTTTTTATACCCTTGTACTCCAGTTAGTGGTGCTGTTAGAGATCGTTGTAGACTCTTTAAATAAGCCCTTTCTTCCTCCCTCCCTCTCTCCCTCTCTCTCTCTTCCCCTTCTTTCCTTTCTTCAGTATTTTATCTCATCATGAAGACTTTCTAATTCAGTGTGTGTGCAGGTATGGGTCGGCAGGGGGCAGTTGAGGGATCTGTAAAATGAAGTGGGAAGTAAGAATCAGAAATTAAGAAAATTAGAAAAAAATGATTTTGACAAGGAGGTTATCAGTTGGGTCAATTTACAAAAAGTTAAGTAAAATGAAAAGGAAGAAATAACAATTACAAGTGATAATACCATATTCATTAGTTACTTTAACATGAACATTTTTTTTTAATAAATGACCATAGGATTATGTTTAGATAAGGAGAAAAGGAAAATTGGGATGGCAAACACACTAAGTGAAAACAATCTGTATTTGTGTGTGTGAATTTTATATTGAAAATAATATTTTTCTCTCATATAATACATTCCAACTACAGTCTCCCCTCACTCCACTCCCTTCTTACTGCCTCCTACCTCTCCTCTTCCCCAGATCCACTCCTCCTCCATTTCTTCTTCAGAAACTAGGTATCTAAGAGACAGCCAGACAGGACAAAACAAAATCCAACAATATAAGGCAAAGTCCTTATATAGAGGCAGAGAAGACAGTTCATAGAAAGAAAATCCTCAAGAGTAGACAATAAAGTCAGACAAACCAGCTCTTACTATTAGGATTCTCACAAGAATGCCCATAACATACATGTAGAAGACCTGGGTGCAGACCTGTGCAGGCCTGCACAAATTACACTATACAAGTAATTTTGTGGGGTTTTGTTTCATTTTGGTATTTGTGATTCAAGTAGGATCTGGGAAGAGCTAGGGAGGATAAAACATGATACACTACATTGTCTTAAAATAATAAAATATTTAAAGTCAGAGAGTTTAATGTTTTATTTTGGTAATGTTCAATTGGAATAAAAATGAGGAGACTGTAATTAGCTAGCTGTAGCTCCAAGTGATATATTCTACAGTGAATAGAGTTGAAAAACAGAGTGACAAGTTGTAAGGTTAATTGAAAGAACATACTGGTAGATAATGAAACTACAAATAAATTGTTCACATATGTAATACATCACACCATACTGTCAATATAAAATATCATAAATTACTCCATGGATATTATATAATGCTAACACATATATCAATATTATAATATAAAATTTTGCTAATATTCCTGGCAAAAACATATTTTTCATACATTAAACTGTAGTATAATATCATGTTTATTCAAAGTTAACTTTGTTTCAATAGTCCTACAGAGGAGTTCCATAATGAGGATTAAGAAGCTGACATACATAGTACATTGAAAGTATCTAGTTCTCCTTCCCTTCCTGGGGAGGAGATAAAGTGATGTGGAGAAGAGAGAGTGACTGAAAAAGGCAGGAGGGGGAAGGGAGCTTGAAAAAGATATACATGGATAAAAAGTTAGACTTTATTCATAAGGAAAAAAAGAAAGGAAGAAAAAAAAGTATTTTTTTGCGTCTCTGTGTTTTAATCAGGATAAGATATTCCACATTACATTCTTGATGTATGAAATCTTTCCCAGGCTCCCATTTTCTGGCTTCAGGAAGATCTTCGATTTCTTCCCTAGAAAATCTAATGCAAGTTATTGGTTTAATGCAACACTTCGACAGGATTTAAAACCTTTACTTGGGAAATAAGTACAATTTTCAACTTCAGTACACATTATTACCTCAATCATATTAGCAGAAAATATAACTTTTGGAAACTTATTGTTTCCAAGGAAATTAGATAAAAAGTTTCCTATGATTAACATTATGCAGAGAACCATGTCTTTAGCCATTTATTAGAAAGACTGTATACCTGAAATGGATATAACATGATAATAAACTATATGCATATTGCTATCAGATGATGAGATCTCCATTTATCTTTTAGGGTTCTCTCTCTCTCTCTCCTTATTTGAGAGAATTTTTGTAGTTGAGTACCCCATCCATCTTCCCTCTCCCAATACACAAAATGCTTTCAGATAAGATTTAGGGTAGAAACCCCTGTTAGTACATAGTTGTTAGTACCAGTAAAAATACTGTAGTACCAGTAAAAATACTGCTTCTCAACTCATTCTCAATATTATCTTCTATGCTATGTCATTCTTTATAAAAGCTAAATTATATGGCAATTAATTGTCTTTTATAAATTTAGCTTTGAGATTATAATTTAATTACATTATTTCTCTCTTCCCTTTTCTTCCTTCAATCCTTAGAATGCACATCCCTCCTTCATCAAAATCATGATCTACATTTTCCATTATTATTATACATATATACATAGATCATATAGTATAATTCATATAAATTTCCATGTACACATGTTTCCAGGGCTAAACATTTGGCATTGAACAGCATATCGATATGCTCTTCCATAGGGAAGGCCACCTCTCCTGCTCCTAGTTTTCTTCAGTCACCTACAGTTTTTGTGCAAGTTTGAGGACACATGAGCTTTTCTCCATCAAGTTTGGCATGTTCAGTTCATGTTTGTTTAGTGATTTTCAAATGCTTAGATGCTTAATAGACTATCAAAGAGATAATAATATAAATGATTACTTTTCAATAAGATATTTTTCTCTGCTTTCAAAATCTTATTAGAAAATAAACTTTACTTTCCCGAAACTCAAGTCTGAGAAGAAATACGTAAAGATGTCCCTCAGAAGCCACTACCTGAGATCATACTAATATTCAGAATCTGCCTTTGCTCCTAAAAGTTTCTGCATTAAAAAAAAAAGTCATATTGAGGAGAATTCTAAATCCTCTTTGATTATGTTGTATGTGCTTTTGATTCTTTGCATTCTTATCTATTTTTTCAGCCAATTCTTGTAAAATATTAATTCATGATGACTTATACTCTCTTTGAAATATGCCTGCAAGCATTATATTCTAGCAGCTAATTCAAGCCTATGTTTGTTGTTTTCTATCTGTTCACTTTAATTTTCTCTTCTAAACACATTGATTATTAGAAATGGGTTGACAATTATCCGCCAAAACCTAAAAATTCTAATTAAATAACTCACAGAAAATGAGATGTAACCAAAAGCTAAATTTTGGGATCTTTAGAATGTGGTCATTTTTACGTTAAGAAGGACAATGTGTATATGTAAATTTCCACTAGCCTTTGGGAAAGAAATAATGGTAAAATGAAAACCTGCAATTCTCTGTGTTGAAATCCAGAGCTTGAATCCCAGATAAGCTACTTCAGGGAAATAAGTTTATATCCTGCAACTGATATTCTTCAGAGGAGTAGGGAATATAAGAACAACCTTGCCTTTATCAAAACACTATAATATGTGAAATATTGTTTTGTCTGAGTTCATCAAACATACTATATGTAGCATGATTACAGTGGACATATATGGGAAAACAATATTTTGAATTTTTATTGCTTCTGTGAATATTAGAACTGATAATTTTACAAAAAAACCCACTAATAATACATTCTCACTAGACCTCATATTGTAAATGAAGAAAGTGAGGTTAAATAATTCATAAACCATAATTTTCAACAATATACAGATGCAAAATTTCCTTAAGAGCCTAATGCACCACGTAATATTTTCTAGCCTTCCAGAATCAATTGTATTGTTTTATCTCAGACTGTGGAGATGGATCAATAAAGTGTTTTCCACACATGCATGAGGACCAATGTTTAGATTCCTACAGTCCACATAAAAGCTTAACCTACATGGTGTCCACCTGTAATCTAAGAAGGAGGGGGGGGATTCCCTGCTCTAGATAAAAATAACGAGACTATGTCTCAATAAGTAAAGCAAATCTTTAAGAACAACATGAAACATCAATATTGGGCCTCCACATGTATCCACACCCTCATCAGGACATACCCCTGCATACTTGCAAATGTAAATCTTCTAATATGAATGGATACTGCATACACATGTAAAACAAAAGTATTTTTGTGTTTATTTTGAGGATAAGATATTGGTTACCAGCATCTGAGAGAGAATTGAAGAAGGAGTGTTGAATTTGGGTAAGCCATAAAGAATTACAATTAGATAAGGAGCCCATTCCCTCCAGAATAACACCTAACACACTCTTGATATTAGGATGAGGAAATTGGACATGCCTAAAGTGGATACTGAGCTAATCCATCTTGGGACATCTTGCCCTTTCTGGGGAGGGGATGGGGGCTTTGGAGGAGGAATGCTGAAGGCTGACTGGGAGGGGCTGAGAGGGGGAAGGGAGTTGGAACAAGGGGATACATGAATAAAAAATGAGACTTTATTCTATAAAAATTAAAAAAACTCACATGCAAAAAAGAGAATAGTATAATCTAGTGTTATAGTGCATTGTACACTGAATTAACAATTAAATCAATGAATATTTCAAAATATGAAAAAAGTGAAAATTTAATATTAATAACTCAATGAAATAATAAATGTTTTAGCTAATACATATATTAAGTCATATTTGAAAATTACACATTGAGAGCATGTTCCAGTACACTCTGGAGCAGGCAGAGATAAACTTTGCCTGTCATAGTTCCCACAGCTGCTGCTGAGGGAGTTTGCAGGGCCGCCACTCCACCTCCAACTGGTCAAACAGAGAAAGATTGAAGACTTGAAATTCAGTCCCCTACACAGTGCAGAAGTAGTGATTGAGCAGATCTTTTCCTCAGAGGTCAAAGCAGACACACAAGCCTGAGTGCCACAACTGACCAGGAGCCACCTAATCATGAACCACTAAAGCCATAGGCAAATGCCAGTGCAAAAAATTACATAATAATATAAAGAACAACAAGGTAACTCCAGAAGAAAGTGGCAGTCCTACAAATACAAGACCTGAACTGAGCAACGAAGAGGAAACAGAAGGAAGCAACACCAAAAATTCCTTTTTGATGATCATTGAAGCTCTCAAGGAAGATATGAAAAATAGCCTTAAAGAAATAGAAGAAAATACAAACAAAAATTGGAAGAGATGAACAAATCTATGAAAGAAACATGCCAGGAATTAAAGCTGAAATAGAAGCAATAAAAAAGGCACAAAATGAGGCAAAGACAGAAATAGAAAATCTGAAGAAAAAAGCTGGAACCACAGATACAAGCATAACAAACAGAGTTCAATAGATGGAAGATAGAATCTCTGAAATGGAAGACTTAGTAGCTCAAATACACATATATCAGTCAAAGAAAATAGAAAAACTAAAAAAGCCATAGCTCAAAATGCTCAAGAAATCAGGGACACCATGAAAAGACCTAATCTAAGAATAATAGGAATAGAAGAAGGAGAAGAATACCAGCTCAAAGGTACAGATAAGGTTTTCTATAAAATCATAGAAGAAAACATCCCTAACCTGAAGAAGGAAATGCTTATAAAGATACAAGAAGCTTACAGAACACCAAATAGATATGACCCCCAAAAAGTCAGCGCACCACATTATAATCAAGCCACAAAACATACAGAACAAAGAAAAAATTTTAAGAGCTGCAAAAGAAAAGGGCCAACTTACATATAAAGGCAGACCCAACAGAATAATACCTGACTATTCAATGGAAACTATGAAAGCTAGAAGGGCTTGGTCAGAAGTTATACAGACACTAAAAGAGCATGCCTGCCAAACTAGAATACTATACCCTGCAAAATTATCAATCACCATAGATGGAGTAAACAAGATATTTCATGACAAAGTCAGGCTGAAAGAATATCTATCTACCAATCCAGCACTGTATACAGAGAGTATTAGAGGGAAAACTCCAACCTAAGGAATCTAAAAAAATTAAATGAAGATCAGATTAATTACCTAAACAGGCCTACAACCCTTAAGGAAATTGAAGCTGACATTAAAAGCCTCTCCAAAAACAAAAGCCCTGGTCCAGATGGTTTCAGTGCCGAATTCTACCAGACATTCAAAGAAGAATTACTACCGTTACTCCTCAAACTATTTCATACAGTAGAAACTGAAGGAATATTGCCAAATACCTTTTATGAGGCCACAATTACACTAATACCCAAGCCACTCAAAGACACAGCAAAGGAGAATTACAGACCAACTTCCTTCATGAATATTGATGTGAAAATTCTCAACAAAATTTTGGCAAAGCGTATACAACAATGTATCAAAAGATATCATCCACCATGACCAAGTAGGCTTCATCTCAGAAATGCAGGGCTGGTTTAACAAAAGAAAAACTGTAAACGTTATCCATCATATAAACAAACTAAAGGAACAAAACCACATGATTATATCCTTAGATGCTGAAAAAGCCTTTGATAAAATCCAACACTCCTTTATGATTAAAGCCATGGAGAGATCAGGAATACAGAGTGAATACCTAAATATAATGAAGGTGATTTACAAGAAGTCGGCAGCCAGTATCAAACTTAATAGAGAAAAACTCAAAGCAATCCCACTAAAATCAGGAACAAGGATGTCCTCTCTCCCCTTATCTACTCAATATAGTTCTCAAAGTTTTAGCTAAAGCAATAAGGGAATGAAAAGAGATTAAGGGGATACAAATTGGAAAAGAAGAAGTGAAGCTATCTCTATTTGCAGATGATATGGTTGTATACATAATTGACCCACAAAATTCCTCCAAGGAATTGCTACAGCTGATAAACACCTTCAGCAATGTAGCAGAATACAAGATTAACTCAAAGAAATCAGTAGCTCTTCTATACAATAAAGATAGAAGAGCTAAAAGAGAAATAGGGGTAACATTACCCTTCATAATACCTGCAAATAGTATTAAATACCTTGGAGTAACTATAACCACAGAAGTAACAGACCTATTTGATAAAAATTTTAAATCATTGAAGTAAGAAATTGAAGGGGATATCAGAAAATGGAAAGCTCTCCCATGTTCATGGATTGGTAGGATCAACATAGTAAAAATGGCAATTCTACCAGAGGCAATCTACAGATTCAATGCACTGCCCATCAAAATCCCAACACAATATTTTTTGTACCTTGAAAGAACAATACTCAATTTCATTTTGGAATAACAGGAAAGCCAGGATTGCCAAAACAATTTTACTCAACAAAAAACCTCAGGAGGTATCACCATCCCTTTTGTGGTATGAACCCACTGTGAGATATGTTTTAAATGAGGTTTATTTTGTGAGAATCACTTATAAAACAGAGACGGTTTTAAGAGGAAGTAAAGGGATAACCACAAGTCACACCACATAACTCTCACGCCACCAACCCACACTTCTTGGAAGCCATGCCCAATCGCGAGAGCTCCTGCCCTGTGGGAGAGAATGCCTGCTTCCAGTCTCTCTCCAGGTGTTGTCTGAAGCTCTTTCTCATTGACCACGCCCCTCTCGGCTCTGGTGTTCTGCCTCAACCAGTTCACATGTGTAGCTTCTGATTTCGTGCTACAATCCCAGACTTCAAGTTATACTATAGAGCTACAGTAATAAAAACAGCCTGGTACTGGCATAAAAACAGACTTGCGGATCAATGGAATAGAATTGAGGATTCAGACATTAACCCAAAAACCTATGAACACCTGATCTTTGACAAAGAGGCACAAAACATTCAATGGAAAAAAAGATAGTATATTTAACAAATGGTGTTGGCATAGCTGAATGGAAGTGTGTAGAAAAATGCAAATAGATCTGAGCCTGTCACCCTGCACAAAACTCAAATCCAAGTGGATCAAAGACCTCAACATAAACCCAGACACTTTGAACTTGATAGAAAAGAAAGTGGGAAACACTTCTACGAATTGGCGCAGGTGACCACTTCCTAAATATAACACCCGTGCACAGACACTAAGACCAACAATCAATAAGTGTGATCTCCTGAAGCTAGGAAGCTTCTGTAAAGCCAAGGAAACTGTCAGTAGGACAAAACGACAGCCTAGAGAATGGGAAAAGATTTTCACCAACCCTACAAGTGATAGAGGACTGATCTCTAAGATATATAAAGAGCTCAAGAATCTAGAGCCCAAAATCTTGAATAACCCAATCAAAAAATGGGGTACAGATCTAAAAAGGGAATTCTCAGCAGAGGAACTATGAATGGCTGAAAGGCACCAGAAAAAGTGCTCATCATCTTTAGCCATCAGAGAATTGCAAATTAAAACAACTTTGAGATACCACCTAACACCTGTTAGATTGGCTAAGATAAAAGGCACAGATGACAGCCTATGTTGGAGAGGATGCGGAGCAAGGGGTACACTCCTCCATTGTTGGTGGGAGTTTAAGCTTGTTCAGCCACTTTGGAATGCAATATGGCGGTTTCTCAGAAAATTGAGAATCAATCTCCCCAAGGACCCAGCAATACCACTTCTGGGTGTATACCCTAAAGATGCACAGTCACACTCCAAAGTCATTAGCTCAACTATATTCATAGCAGCATTATTTGTAATAGCAAGAACCTGGAAACAACCTAGATGTCCCTCAACTGAAGAATGGATTAACAAACTGTGGTACATCTACACAATGGAATACTACTCAGCAGTAAGATAAAATGATATTTTAAAATTCGCAGGCAAATGGATGGATTTGGAGAATATCCTCCTGAGCGAGGTATCACAAACTCAGAAATATAAGCAGGGGATGTACTCACTACTCATTTGTGGTCTCTGAACCAACAAAGAAGAAAAAAGCCAAGCATGCCAAAGCTGCAAACCACAACCACTGAACAGCTTGGAATCAGAAACACCCTGAACTGACCCTTCAAATCCCACTCCAACTAGAGGAACACCTGACTCACTCTTGAGGGAGGGAGAACAAAACTGGATGTGCCAGGTATGAAAACTAAACTA
Organism: Sigmodon hispidus; assembly: GCA_004025045.1. NCBI lineage: Eukaryota > Metazoa > Chordata > Mammalia > Rodentia > Cricetidae > Sigmodon > Sigmodon hispidus. The sequence goes on along the minus strand of PVIH01006138.1, from coordinate 56,717 downwards.
AGCCTTATTGGGTCAGTGGGACCATGGAACTGTCTGCTGCCTGCCCAGGGAGGGGATCTGGAGTTATGGAGAAGAAAACATGACATGATGTGGCAGGAGGGGGAAGGGACCTTTAATAACTATATACAGGAATAGAAAAAAAATTTCAGAGGTAAAGCTGAACACAAAGTAATTTTATGTGTAGCAAATTATTTTCATTATCACCCTTGATAAGGCATGCTTATGATTTTTATTTTCTTTATAGTTATTGTTAACTTATCAACATTTTAAATTCAATTTACTGGTTTTCTTGATAAATACAAAATAAATAAAGAAGAAAAAAAAAGAAAATTACACATTATACACAGGGATACAACTCATTTGTGGTCTCTAAACCAACAAAGAAGAAAAAAGCCAAGCATGCCCAAGCTTCAAACCACAACCACTGAACAGTTTGGGATCAGAAACACCCTGGACTGACCCTTCGAATCCCACTCCAACTAGAGGAACACCTGACTCACTCTTGAGGGAGGGAGGACACTAATTATCACACAAACTTCATGTGAAACTTTGCACCTATATCTTAAAATTTGCAGGCAAATGGATGGATTTGGAGAATATCCTCCTGAGCGAGGTATAACAAACTCAGAAAGATAAGCAGGGGATGTACTCACTCATTTGTGGTCTCTAATGAGTGAGTACAGTATTCAATACCAAAATCATTTATAAATTAATTTTTTAAATAATACTTCTGTCTACCTAAATGTTGCTGAATAATGTTTTTATAAAGAATAACTGCTTTGATAAACATGTACAGCACTATAATTCTGTATAGAGAATATAGGAAGTATTTCCTTGTATATGTCAATACATGGAGAAAAATGGCTTCTTCAAATTTTAAAAATTTGTATAAATTCTTGGAGGATATAATCTTAAATTGAAAGAAAAAACTACCTTTGGTTGCATTAAGTAATAAAATGTTATATAAAGAAATAACACACTCTTCTAAAAAGTTCAAGTAAATGTATGCAGTTTCTGTTGAATCAATCAACATAGAAATGGAGGGTCTTTCTATTATACATACTTTTAAAACTTATTCTTAATTTGGTTGCTGTAATTGTGTGCCATTTTTTCCTTACAGATTGAAGTCGAAACTGTGTAAGCTTTAGAAGCAATGAAAACTACATCTTCCCCAGCTCACCATATGCACATAAGTGACTCACTATCATACGTTTTCTCAAGTTGACTAAACATTTTCACTCTTCCCAAGATCTGAAAACATTGAGATTATAAGGAAACAACACAACTTTTCAACATTGGATAAAGACAGCATTCCTACGTGGGTTAAAGAAATAGTAATTTATACCACAGATTTCTGAGATAGGATGCTAATGTGTAGAATAAGAAATTAATTTCTAAGTTCATGCCCACCTCACCAACAATAGTCATTATTATTAAAATATTTCCATGGTTAGTTAAGCTCTAAAAGACAAAGTGTTCTTATGATGAAAGACTTATACAATATAAATTAAAACTGGCTCTTGTAACACTTAAAATAATGTAATCATGCAATATTCCACAGTCTTATAATTTTGGATTAATTTTATTCATTATTAAAATATTTGATAAAAGTAAAGAACTTTCTTACTAATCTCTTCCTATATTAAGAACCACAAGTTTGGATGTGAATCATCAAATGACAACGTTTTTGTTTATTATTAGTTTGAAGCCTAAGAGGACATATGGTATCAAACAATGATTTATCAATAGTTGAATGTTTTATAAATAGTTTAACAGTCTATTTGTATCACTTTCATTATAGATATAGGTGCAAAGTTTCACATGAAGTTTGTGTGATAATTAGTGTGCCATATAATCCATAAAAAAGTACTTCTTTCTTAGCTTTTTAAAAAATATGGTTAAGCATTTCCATCATTTCCACATGTACATGTGATTATTCTATTCATCTTGTATATGGGATGCTGTGCTTGCTCATCTTCTAAATATAAACAACAAATGCTGCTTTTCCTAACTATGACATTGTGTATCATTTAAAAAATATTTTTGTCTTTTATCACTTCTTAGAGCCAACATTTTGATTTTAAGTATCCCATTTAAACATGAATATACAACTTGTATAACAAAAATAGTTGCTATACTAACAATGTTTTATAAAGGAAATCTGATTAAGTAGGTTAACAATCATTATCTCAAATTTTAATTACAGTATAACAAACAGCAATAGTAATACTAAAATTACAGGAGACACACAAACAAAGTAATAAACAGTATTTTAAATATCTTTTCTCACAAACAATTTGAATTTAATGTTGAATTAAATAAAATATGACATTCTTCCCATCATTTCTGAAATTCTTCAAATTGTTTATGAATGTACTGACAGGAGCACACATTATCAATTTTCAGTGTCATTATAGTGCTTAGAAAAAGCCAGTTCTAAAATAACTACTGTCCAAGGAGATATGTTTCTGGATCAACATATTGACTTTTATAAGTAAAAGTAAAGATCATAGTGCATAAATCAATGATGAAAACCAGAATTTTGTAGAATTAGGCCTGTAGTAAGAATTCCAAAATAGTGTTTTATTGTACCATTCTACAGTCATATGTAATAAATTAAAATACACATAAACTTTTTAATACAAAGGGCACTAGAAAAATCAGATTTTAGCATGTATTTATAAATATAAGTAAAAATACTGCAAAGGACTTATTATTCCATATGAAGATATTCTATGTAACACACACAAACATACATACATACATAAAAATGCATATTTACGTACCCACATACACAAACATATTTGTAGGATACTGATTATTTCTATTAATTTGATTCAAAAGTTAAATGAATTCAAATCCCAATGCTTCTGAAATACTAAAAGTTAACTTATAATTAGCAATTATTTATCAAAATATCTGTTTTATATTTTAGAAAGTCTCTGAATTCTAAAGAGTTGAAGAAGTCATTAAATAACATCCATATTGAAATTTTTAAAACATGGGCACACATTTACTAAAATCAAAAATATAGTAAATTAACAGATATATTTGTATACACAAAAATTTATGCTTATATATGTGTGTGTCTACATGGACATATATGTATATATGCATACATGTGAGACATATATACATATAATTTTGCATATATTGCAAAATGTATTTTATTTTGAGACCTAAATTGTACCACAACAGTCCCATAGTGTCAAGGAAATTGACTCAAACCAGTTGCCAAGCCATGCATATAACATACTTTCTTAGGAGCCCACATGGAGACTGCCTGAGGGACTAGCAATGTCCCTAATTGTGCCTAGCCAATGAGAGGTAATCATGCAATGTCACTGGACCATGATGCAGCCTGGGTGCTAGGACAAGTTTAGATAAGGCTCTCCCCATTGCTGAATAAAGGAGTTAACTCTTTATTTTCACCTGTTTCCCAGGGTCTGTTTAGTTGGCCCTGAGTCTTCTCATCCCTTTCCTCAAAGGAACTATTAAGACTCAGCAACACTAAATATCTTCCATCATTCAAACATTCATTCATTATTTCTGTTATCTACCAGGAAAAATAAGTCCTTAATAAATTCTTCATGTGAGTTCACAGTTATTCAATTATTTATAAGTTTCTATGCAGGTATAACAAAAAGGTAATTTAAACTACTTATTAGAGACTATTTATTAGAGAATACTTTGTTTAAAAGATCATATATCTTTGATTAGACAGTATCAGTGACCTTAGAATAAAGTAAAAAATATATAACTTTTGGTTATTTAATATAAGATTGATTGCAAAGGTACTCAGTAAAGATATTACTAAATTTTTATTGTGTATGGTGTGTGTGTGTGTTTGTGTGTGTGTAATATATATTTTTCCCTGAGACAGGGTATTTCCATATTGTCATGGCTGTCCTGAAAATTGCTATGTAGACCAGGCTGGTCTCAAATACACAGAGATCTTCCTGCCTCTGTCTCCCACATACTACTGTGCCTAGTCCTACAGCTTATATTCTTGAGACAGTGTTTTTCACTGAACAAAAGCTTGTCATTTCAGCCAAACTGGCTGACCAAAGAGTTCCTAAGTTCCACCCGTCTGTGACTCCAAATGGTGGACTTATAGACATAGATAGACATCCATTTTTTATGTTAGCCCTGAGAATTTGAATTCATAAAGTTCAAATCAAATACTGTTACCCACTGAACCATGTCTCTGCCTTTACAAGACTTATCTGTCCTTGGTCCTCTGTGTATACATTGTAGCTGTTTACCTTGGGGTCTTTTTGGAACTCCTAGCATTAGGAGTAGGAGGCATTGTCTCTGATTCTTTTTCCTGCTCTTGGGACCCCTGTCCCCTACTGGGTTGCCTTGTCCAGCTTTGATATGAGGGTTTGTGCCTGGTATTATTGCATCATGTTATGTCATTTTTGGTTGATATCACAAAGAAGTCTGCTCTTTTCTGAATGAAAACAAAAAAGTGGATCTAGGGGAGAGACTGGGAGTAGAGGAGGGAAGAGAGGTATTGTGGTATATTATTTTAACTATGTAAAGATATGTTACATTTCTTTATGCCCTGGAATATTACTTTAATTGTGTAAAGGTGTGTTACATTTATTTCTGCTTCTTTCGTTTGATTATGAAAAGATGTGCTGCTGTTTTATATTGCCTATGTTAGCTACTTGATTGGAATATTACAAAGCTGAGTAATTGATAGCTAGGCAGTAAAGAGATAGGCATGGTTTGTAAGCAGAGAGAATAAATAGAAGGAAGAATCTAATAAAGAGAAGAGAAATGAAGAAGAGAGGTCCAGTCCCAGGTCCTATTGTTTATATAACAAGCACTTTAGTCATCAAACCATCTTGGCAGACCCCACATTTTTAAAAATGATTTTTTTGTGAGATTATAATATAATTACATCATTTCCTTCACCCCCTTTCTCTTCCTAAACCCTTACATATAACCTTCCTTGCTCATAACCTTACTTTCTTTATAATTCATGCTATCTTTTGTTACTAACTATTGCTAGATATGTAGAATCATATTCTTAAATACATAAATACAACCTTCTCAGTCTGTATAATATTACTTGTATGTATGCTCTCAAGGTATACATTTGGTATCAGATATTCCTCTGGTTGTTTCTTACTTGCTTTTAACTCAAGTACATCTACAAAAGATTAAGATTATGACACTTCTGATTTTATCTTAACTTCAAAGAACTTTTATTAATTAAATGTCTCCTATTAAATATCTATTCTGATTGAGAAATTGTCATTTTGTGAATCGAGTTAAATCTTAATAAAAATATATTTGTCTTTTTTTGTGAAGCCACAAATCTATCAGAAAAACAAAATTGACATACATTATGGTCTTTAATCTATAGCTCAGATGACACAGTAGTTTTTCACAATACAAATCAATTGTACTAGCCTTATACATGCTACCCTCCTCTCCCATAAAAAGATTTAGTTTACAGTGCTTGTTCATAAAATTCAGTTTGCCTAGCTCTGATCAAAAATATTCCTTCATATTGTAAGTATCCAAACAAAAGGTTTAGTATTAGATATCATATTTTTGCTATAGCAAGAAGTTACTGCTGTATTGTATTCAGTCATAGTCTAGAATCAAGTCTACAAAAAGTGTGATCTGCTTTTGTCCACAGAATTTCAATATTCTAAGTGAAATGAAGCAATAATGGACTTTGCTGTATAAAACTTTTTTGAAAAAAAGTTAAATGAGCAGACACAAGTTCACAAAATGCTTTTAAAAAGGAAAATCCTGAATTGTAAAACAAATTTATTATTATTATTTTATTGTGTACTATTATTTGTATTATATGCATATTATAGATATTTTGCCTGCATATGCATCTCTGGGCAACAAGGGTTGCTAGTGCCTGTGTGAAAAGAGAGTGACATACCCAGCACTAGATTTACAGATGATGTTGTTTGGCTATGTAGGTGCTTGGAATCAAATCAGGGTCCTCCAGAAGAGTGGTCAGTGCTATAAACCAGTGAGCTGTTTGTATAACTATATGTGAAATACTTTTGAGCATTACCAGTTAAAGAGGAACACATTAGGAGCTAGTGACATTTATTATTTTCCTAATAATAAGGCATAATAAATTTTCCTAAAGTTGTTTTACTCTACCAGTATCGCTGGTATCAACAGATTGCCTAGCAATGAAAATTCCATGTCCCTTGCTTTTAGATAGTTAGTTCACTTTGCTGAAACACAATATTTCTTTCACACAGATATCATCTTTAAGGATGACATTAATAGAAAACTGCATGACTCTGTATGGGTATGTCTTCATCCATTATTATTCTCTCCCAACAAATAGACAATACAAAACAGTAATCTATTTATAAAAAAGTACATACCATATGTCCTATACAGAATTTTACAGAAAGGACAAGTCACCTTATCATCAAAAGACAGGGAGAGTCATGTTTTATGTGCACAAATTTATGCAGGATTTTTATAAGTGATGTGTTCATAATTGATGCATCAGTAATTTGTATATAATTACGTTTCTGAGGTTTATTAATTTGGTGGAAATTATACTGCAATCAGATTTGACTTTGAAAATTAAGTTACAAATATTTTTTAGGATACTAGAAGTATCTTGATGAACATGATCTAAGTATAGGTATATTAGTGGAGTATATTTATTAAAGAAATATGTCTTTCTAGATTTTTTAAGCCACTCTACCAAAACACTCTGAATAGCCATTATATTTCCCAGAATCTGATACTTGTAAAAATAAATTAACTTTGTTGTCATCAAATTTCTAGGCCTCCAAGTGAGAAGAGATTAGTAATTTATTTTCCATTTATTTATAGAAGGCAAGTTATTATTTACTGGCAATCTTAATGTTATATTTAATAAAAAAGGAAATGTGACTAACTTGATATTTTTCAGTAAGTTAACTAGTTTCTTTATGTACTACACATTTTCCTCATTAATTTTAGAGAACTCTAACTTAAAAAGGCAATATGGTGAAATAATCATTCTCATATCCTCTCTTAGGATAAGTTGTAATAAATTATTTATGATAATTTAACTGTAGTCACAGTAGGATTTTATTTAAGATGGACTGTGGGATTGGTGAATAAAAGTGAAATTTGGCCAACTACTCATAATTAAAAATCAGCCTTGAGAAAACATTTAAACACAAACATATAGAGATGATATATTATGTAGTGGAGGTTTGCATGAGAATCTCTCCAAAGTGTCATATATTTCAAGCCTTGCTCTACATGTGGTAGAAGTATTTTCTGAAGAATTAGGAGGTCAGGAGGTATGTCACTGTGTTATGGGTTTTGTGGTTTCAAAATCTGACACCATTCCCAGTTATTTCTGTCTTCCTGTCTGCCTCTGCCTCTGTTTCTCTGTCTTTAGGTCTGTATCTGTCTCTGCCTCTATTTCTCTCTCTGTCTCTGTCTCTCATTCTATTTCTTATTCTCTTTCAGCTTCAGGTTTCTGATTAGCTGTCAGTTATCAGTCACTATTTAAACAACATGCCTACCTACCTATTGATATGCTCTCCATTGTAATGGTCATGGATTTTAACCTTCTGGAACCATGAGCCCCCCCAAATTAATGTTGTTCTGTCATAGCAAGACTATGGAATGGGAAAAGATTTTTCTACCAACCCTACTAATAACAGAGGATTAATCTCTAAACTACAGAGAGAACTCAAGAAACTAGAGACCAAAACCCTAAATAACCCAACTTAAAAATGGGGTTCAAAACTGTTGGGTCATTGGGGAGATTGATTCTCAATTTTCTGAGAAACCGCCATACTGCATTCCAAATTGGCTGAACAAGCTTGCACTCCCACCAGCTATAGAAGAGTGTTCCCCTCACTCCACATCCTCCTCAGCATAGGCTGTCATCTGTGTCTTTTATTTTAGCCAATCTAACAGGTGTCAGAAGGTATCCCAAAGTTGTTTTGATTTGCATTTCTCTGATGACTAAAGATGATGAACACTTTTTCAGGTGCCTTTCAGCCATTTGTAATTCTTCTGCTGAGAATTCCCTTTTTAGATCTGTACCCCATTTTTTGATTGGATTATTCAAGGTTTTGGGCTCTAGATTCTTGAATTCTTTATATATCTTACAGATCAGTCCTTTATCACTTGTAGGGTTGGTGAAAATCTTTTCCCATTCTCTAGGCTGTCGTTTTGTCCTATTGACAGTGTTTTTGGCTTTATAGAAGCTTCTTAGCTTCAGGAGATACCACTTTTTGATTGTTGATTTTAAGTCTGTGCCACTGGTGTTATATTTATCAAGTGGTCGCCTGTGCCAATTCATAGAAGTGTATTTCCCACTTTCTTTTCTATCAAGTTTAAAGTGGCTGGGTTTATGTTGAGGTCTTTGATTCACTTGGATTTGAGTTTTGTGCAGGGTGACAGGCTCAGATCTATTTGCATTTTTCTACACACTTCCATCCAGCTATGCCAACACCATTTGTTAAATATACTTTTTTCCATCGAATATTTTGGGCCTCTTTCTCGAAGATCAGGTCTTCATACGTTTTTGGGTTAATGCCTGGATCCTCAATTCTATTCCTTTGATCCACAAGTCTCTTTTTATGCCAGTACCAGGCTGTTTTTATTACTGTAGCTCTATAGTATAACTTGAAGTCAGGGATGGTAATGCCTCCTGAGGTCATTTTTTGAGCAAAATTGTTTTGGCAATCCTGGTTTTCCTGTTATTTCAAATGAAATTGAATATTGTTCTTTCAAGGTACAAAAAATATTGTGTTGGGATTTTGATGGGCAGTGCATTGAATCTGTAGATTGCTTTTAGTAGGATTGCCATTTTTACTATGTTGATCCTACCTATCCAGGAATATGGGAGAACTTTCCATTTTCTGATATCCTCTTCAATTTCTTTCTTCAGTGATTTAAAATTTTTGTCAAATACATTTGTTACTTCTTTGGTTATAGTGACTCCAAGGTATTTAATAGTATTTGCAGCTATTATGAAGGGTAATGTTTCCCTTATTTCTCTTTCAGCTCTTCTATCTTTAGTGTATAGAAGGGCTACTGATTTCTTTGAGTTAATCTTGTACCCTGCTACATTGCTGAAGGTGTTCATCAGCAGTAGAAAACTAAAAGGGAATTCTCAGCAGAAGAATTACAAATGGCTGAAAGGCACAAGAAAAAGTGCTCAAAATCTTTAGCCATCAGGGAAATGTAAATAAAAACAAGTTTGAAATACCACCTTACATCTTACATCAGAATGACTAAGATTAAAAACACAAATGATAGCCTAGGCTGGAGAGGATGCAGAGCAAGAGGAACACTCCTCCCTTGTTGGTGGGAGTGTAAGTTTGTTCAGCCACCCTGGAATGCTTTATGGAGGTTTCTCAGAAAACTGGGAATCAATCTCCCCAAGGGTCCACTTTTAGGCATAAACCCCAATGACACACATTCGCACCCCAAAAGCATTAGCTCAACTTTATTCATAGCAGCATTACTTGCAATAGCCAGAACCTAGAAATAATCTAGATGCACCTCAGTTGAAGAATGGATCAACAAACTGTGGTACATCTACACAATGGAGTACTACTCAGCAGTAAGAACAATGATATAGTAAAATTCACAGGCAAATGGATAGTATTGAAGAATATCCTCCTGACTGAGATATCACAAACAAGAAATAAAAGCAGGGGATGTACTCACTCATTAGTGGACTTAAAAAAAAGATGTCATTGTATACATGAGCTCAAGGCTAGAACATAGCTAAATGACACAGTGCCTCGCTTCTGCATTGATGGCCTCTGGCAGGGGTGTGGGTGAGGAAGAAATTGTTTTCTTTAAGGATCTGGCCACAGGGAGTTTAATTATGCTCCAGTATGTAAATGAACAGCATAAATGAGCTTTCTTGTAAATAGGGAGAAAAGAGTGGGCATGAAACTGAGAGGACTGATAACTGAGTTTGATAGGGTACATGATATAAAATCACCAAATTATATATATATATATATATATATATATATATATATAAAGAAAAGTAAGTAAGAGATGAGCAGATAGCATAAAGTTTTCCTGACTTTTTGTGCATGTGTATATTTTGTGTGTGTTTTCTTGTATGTCATAAAATTGATATACACTTTATTTCCTTTTAATTTTTTTTTAAAAATTTTACATACCACCCATGGTCTCCCCTCCCTCCCTTTCATTCACCCCTCAGCTTCCTTCAGCCCCCATCTACTCCTCAGAGAGAGTAAAGCTTCCTATGGGGATTAAGTAATATCTGACATATTAAACTGATAAGAGACCAAGGGACCAACAACACCCTCCCCCACCCCGTCAAGGCTGAGTAAGTTATAAGTTATCCATCTATAGGGAATGGGCTCCAAAAAGCCAGGTCACACACTAGGAATAAATCTTCATCTTATTGCCAGAGACTCCATGAACTGGCTAAGCCACATAACTGTCATCCACATTCAAAGGGCTTATTTCAGTCCCATGCAGGTTCTCCAGCTGTCAGTCCAGAGTCAATGAGATGCCATGGGGCTTCTGGAAATCAAGCCCTGGTTCTACAGAGGGCAGCCAGTGCTCTTACCTACTGAGCTATCTCTCTAACACCTTGTTATCTTTCAACTCTATAGACTTAAATTAGAATTTACATGGTATTCATTATGAACATAGATTTTTTTTGGCCATGACCAGTAATTATTTCCTTTTTTATTATGAATAAAATAATATTTTTAATCCATATATACCCTTGTTCAAGCTCCTGTTATTAATAATAATTACTACTTATTGACACTGTGTTGGACACTGTGGCAGGTAATTAAATGTACTTCCTTTTACTACTCTGGTTCTTACCTAATAGTTACAGTTATTATTAGATTCATGTTGCAAAAGACAAAATAGAAGCAAAGAAAATTTGAAATAATGTTTTAGCAAGCAAAAACTACAGGACTTAGTCTTAATTAATAGTGACCCATAAGTATATATTCTTAGATATGATGCATAGATTTTGTTTGCATTCACAAGATTCTTATTTTTTTACACAAATAAAAAATATGACTTTATTTATAACAAAATATAAATAATAAAAAGAACATGCAAAAAATAGTTTTTATCTACTTCAGCTATAATTTTAATATGTTTTCTGGGTCTTTCATTGTTCCTAAATGAATGTTAAATATAATTTCCAAAGAAAAATAGGAAAAAAAAGGACAATGTTTATTCTGTGGCTTTATAGGAACTTGCATAAATGTCAATGAGATCAAGTTGACTGATGGTATTGTTTGGGTGAGCTCTATCCTTACTGTTTTTCTGCCTGTTTGATCTAACAATGACTGTAAAAAGGGTGTTGACACTCTGGTTGGAACAGCGGATCTGTCTTCTTCTCGTTGTTCTTTCAGGGTTTTCTCATGTATTTTGACACTCAGATGCATACTCTCAACAGCTGTTACGTCTTCTGGGGGAGCTGACCTCTCATTGTTGTAATATCAGCAATAATTCACCCCTAGTCCTCTTCTGTCTAAAATTAATACAGCTCCTCTTCCTTATATATTTATAAACAATTTTATTTGTTTAGGACCTCTCTGTCTCTGTCTCTCTCTCTTCCTTCTTTGTGTGTTTGTGTCTGTGTGTTTATTCAATTTAGAGTAAGTTTGTTATAGAAAATATGTAGTTGAAAGTCAATTTTTGTTGTTGTCGTCTGTTTTCATATTTTCATTAGTAAATTTAGATTGATACCTGGTATGTTTGTACTGTCTTATGTCTTTCATTTATACTTAGAGAAGGAAAATAATATATATATATATATATATATATATAAAGAAAACAAATAATCCAATGAGATTCTTATTTTTTAAATGATAAAGTGTTGTCTTATCTTTTGAGTGTATATGTACGTGTAAGTAAAAAATGACAATTTTCTTTATCTTTATGCCTACAGATAACTGTAATTCTCTTCTGTTATTTAAGAACATTCCTTCTACAAAGTATGTAGACCATCATAGAATTCCACAAATGGTCAAAATGTAGAAAGCAATTGAACTTGGGGTTTTTAGCTCCAAAGAGTCCATCTACAACACAACTCTTACACCTAAAATTCAGGAAATATTGGGAAGGGATGGAAAGTTTTGTAAGAGGCAGAGAACAAAAACATCCACTGCGAGATACAACCTTCTATATATGACAATAAAGTGGCATTCATAAAATATAAACAATACAGTTTCTTACATAACCTGAAAAATAACATCACCATTTGGCATACTAATGCTTATGAAGGAAATCTCCAAATCTTCAGCCCTTGATGAAGATCCACAGGCAATTAATGGCTACTGGAGAGGGAGAATCAATCTTTTCCACATGCGAACCCCTGATAGGTTATCCAATCCCAAGCAGTAAGCCCTAAACACACACACACACACACACACACACACACACACGCACACACACACACACTTTATATTACACAGATATACACATTAAAATATGTAATTAAAATTTAAAATTAGTTCCTATATAAAAGGCCTCATATGGTTTCTGATTGTGGTTTGGTGTGTCAAGAATTATCAGTATTTCAGAAGGATACAGTCCTATTTCTCCAAACATAAAGGACCTAGGAATCTTTAATTAAATGGCTTGAAGATCATTCCATTATAAGTTATGAAAAATATTCTTTCAGGTCTCTTATAATTACTATGTAAAATTATTCTTCAAAAGGAGCTTTCCTAGAGTCTGCAATGTGGTTCAGTGCTAAATTACATGGATTACTTGGCTCAGGCCCTGTAACGCACCCACTCACTATCACCAATTTGATTAACATAAAACATGGTTGACTAAGAAAATGAAAACCAATAAATGGATATTTTTTTGTTTCTCTCTGAGTGATGAGTTTTTCTCCTTCCTACTAATGCCCAATGATGACTAATGAGATTCCTTTTTGTAGTATGTTTATGAACTTATGGGTTCTAAAATATTTGATGTGCCCCAATTCATTGTGGTAGTTATTCTTATTAAAGTAAAAAATTGTAATAACTTATGCTCCATTTCTATTTTTAATTGAAGACCCACAGCACTGTATCAAGTGTTTCTTCCCCACAGGAGATAATGAGATGCTGATGAATCCCAGTGATACTTTAAACAAACTAAATAAAACAAAAATCTACCTCATTGAATAAAGACTGTGTAAATTATTCTTAGAGTGAAGAGATTTATTTTAAGTAAGTCTTTCCTATTTTATAGAAAGACGTCATATTAGTAAGAGAAGACTTTTGAGAGTCTGAGATGACAAAAAATCAACATTAAAGGGTAATTGTCACAGGAACATTTTGACAACAGATGTAATTTTTTATAAATAACATATCACCAGAATAATATAGAAATGAAATTTTTATTGTCCCTGTTTTAATATCTGGGAAGCATTAATAAATTTCATTAATCCAACTTTTTAATTAAAAGCTCTATTTACAAATTATGACATTGTATTTGAACACTGTTCAATTTTACCTAAAAATCTATCTTGGGCACTGGCACTTTGACAACAGTGGGGTAACCCCTGGACTTGAAGAACTGAGTCACATAGTTTCTTTCAAAACCACTTCTATTTGTGCTGTCCAGATCCATCTCTAAATTTGCACATAATTTATAGACTCATCCTCCTCTCAACTGATGGAAATATCTATTAGCATTCTTCCATATTTGTCAAATAAAGTTATTTATTTTTCTGTGAAATTTAAAGTTTCTTTTATTTTACTAATTAAGCTAGGTAATTTTCTCTTTCTGTATCATATCAACACTATCATGCATATCCAGAATAAGAAATTTTCTGTGGAAGACCTCCAGGTACAGACCAGGAGGCAGGACACTTGAGAAAAGGCCTGCACATCCCTTACCCCATTGGACTCTACAGCCTACAAATTCACCTATCTATCAAGAGTCCTCAGTGTTCACTGAGATACTGACTCTGAAGTCTCTGATTAAAAGAGGTAAGGGACCCTTCCCTTAGCAGGTCAAATCAGCCAATCGGCCCTGGGCATTGGAACACAACCTATGCCCCCCACCTCCACACATTGCAGCTTTATCACTGTTGATAGGCTTTGAAATTTCAAAAGGACATATGATTCTCAGTGCTCCCTCTCTGCTCTCTGCTTCTAATTAAGATGTAAGTGCTCAGCTGCCACTCTATCACCATGCCAGCCTGCTTCTTGCCATTCACCCTGCTATGATAACAATGGACTCTTATCCCTCTGGAACTATTAGCCCCAAATAAACCATTTCTTCTATAAGTTGCCTTGGTCATGGTATCTGTTATAGAAATAGAAAAGTAACTAATACAAATACAAACTATAATACCAATCTAATAGGCAACATGTGCCAACTGGGACATTAGTTACCTAAAAGCCTGACTCCATCCCCCAAACCCACCCATCCCCCAGAGACCTCAACTACATCCTGAGACACTGATTACACAAAGAGCTTCACTTGGACCAAGTGTGCCTATTGGACCTAGAACATCTCCTTGAGGCACAGACACTGCTTTCACTGATTGGAAGAAGAAATGGGTAGACACCAGTGTAGAAATGCATTTAATACTATAAAAAAATATGGCACCACCATAACCTAGGAGTTCTACAACAGCAAGACCTGAAAATTCCAAAGTATAAGAAGAAAAAAAAACAACCATAAAAAATGTTATGAAGATAACAGAAACCTTTAAATAGAAAATAAAAAATTCTCTTAAAGAAATAGAGAAAAAGACAAACAAAAAAGTGAAGAAATAGGAACACCTGACTCACTCTTGAGGGGGGAGGGGGAAGAACTGGATTTGGCCAGAAGTGGAGACTGATCTAAGCATTATTGGGTCAGTGGGACAATAGGACTGTCTGCTCCCTGCCCAGGGAGGGGATGGAGAGTTTCAGAGAAGAAAAATGACCAGATGTGTTGGGAGGGGGAAGAGACCTTGAATAAGGATATACAGGGATGGAAAAAAAATTCAGAGGAAAAGATGAACACAAAGAAAATGTATGTGTAGCAATCTTATTTGTATTTCCACCCTTGATAAGCCATGCTTATCATTGTTATCCTCTGTATAGTTATTGTTAACTCTTCCACATTTTAAATTCTTTTTACTGTGTTTTTTTTTTGATAAATACAAAATAAAGAAGGAAAAAAAAAGAAAACCAAGAAAAAGTAATCAAACAGGTGAAGGAAACAAACAGTTTGAGACCTGAAATTGAAATAGAGGCAATAAATAATGCACAAGCTAAGAAAATGCTACAAATAAATAAATAAATAAATAAATAAATAAATAAATAAAGCCACAAATGACATACTACAAATTGTCCAGAAAATCTGGAACACTGTGAAAAGACCAAACCTAAGAATAATATGGCTAGAAGTAAAAGGATACCAGTTCAAAGGCACAGAAAATATATCCAACAAAATCATAGAAATAACTTTCCAAACCTAAAGAAAGAAATACCTATGAAGATACAAGAAGCATACCTTGAATAAGGATATATAGGGAAAGCTGAACACAAAGAAAATATATGTGTAGCAATCTTATTTGTATTTCTACCCTTTATAAGCCATGCTTATGATTCTTATCCTCTGTATAGTTATTGTTAACTCTTCTGCATTTTAAATTCTTTTTACTGTTTTTTTTTGATAAATACAAAATAAAGAAGAAAAAAAAAGCTCATGGCCAGGCTATTTAGTACAGAATTTTATCAAAAATTAAAAGAGCTAATAAAAATACTGCTCAAATTGCTCCACAAAACAGAATCAGAAGAAAAACTTCTAAACTCTTTATGAGGCTGTCTGTTATAAATGGTTTCTGGTCTAGAATTTTGAGCCTAGACCACAGGTTTGACTAGCAGTCTGGTAGTCCAGCAGTACCACAGAATCACACAGGCACATTAATTTTATGCTGATCAACCTAGGGCTAAAGCAATTAAGTTGCTAATTCCTTCACCTAAACTCTACCCATGATTCTTATTCTATTCAGCCATATGGCTCAGTACCTTTTTCTAGCAGCATTTCAACTTCTTTCCTCTGTGTCTTCTGGCATTTCTGTGGCATCTCATCTCACTGGCTATTCTCTGGCATCTCTGATCTGCTCTGAGATATTCCCACAGTTTTCTTAGTCTGGTAGCCCTGCCTATACTTCCTATCTTCCTTTGACCAATCAGCACTTTTATTAAACCAGAAGGGGGGATAATTATTTACAATGTAACAATATAATCCTACTATAGCTGTCAAAGCACACAAAGATGCAGCAAAGAAAGAAAATTACAGACCAGTATCCCTTCTGAACGTTGTTTCAAAAATACTGGCAAACTCTCTAAGAACAACAACAACAAAATATCATCCACCATGAGTAAGTAGGCTTCATCCCAGAGTTTCAGGGATGGTTCAACATAAGTAAATCTGTCAATGTAATCTACCATATAAACAAACTGAAAGAAAAAAAAAACACATGATCATCTCAGTAGATGTTGAAAAAGGCTTGGACAAAATCCAACACTTCATCATGATAAAAGTCTTGGGGAGATCAAGAATATAAGGAAGGAACATACATGAACATGGAAAAGGCAATTTACAACAAACTGAAAGACAACATCAAATTAAATGGAGAGAAACTTGAATCTGTTCCACTAAAATCAAGACAAAGACATGACTGTCCACTCTTCCAATACCTATTCAATATAGAACTCAAAGTTCTAACTAGAGCAATAAGAAAACAAAGGTAGATCAAGATAATACAATTTGGAAAAGAAGGCAAACTTTTACAATATGCAGATGATATAATAGTAAATATAAAAGATCCCCAAAATTTTACCAGGGAACTCCTATAGCTGATAGTCATCTTCAGTAATATGACAGGATACAAAATTAACTAAAAAAAATACAGTAGCCTTCTTATATACAAATGATAAATAGGCCAATCAAGGAAACAATAGCCAGAAATAATATAAAATACTTTTAGGTAACTCTAACCAAGAAACTGAAAGACCTGTATGACAAGAACATTATGTCTTTAAAAACAGAAATTGAAGAAGATATAAAGAAAAATAGGAAGACTTCTCATGCTCATGGATTGGTAGGAACAACATAACAAAAATGGCAATTTTACCAAACCAATTGACAGATTCAATGCAATTGCCATCAAAATCCCAACACAATTCTACACAGACCCTGAACGAACCATACTCAACTTCATATGGAAAAACAATAAACAAAGATTGTCAAAATAATCCTGTAGAATAAACAAACTGCTGCACATGTTACCGTCCCTGACTTCAAGCTCTACTATAATATTATAGTAATAAAACCAATTTGTTATTAGCATATAAAGAGACATGTAGGCCAATGAAATCAAAATGAGGATTTTGACATTAAACCACACACTTAACAACAGTTGAATTTTTACAAAGTAGCCAAAACTGTACAATGGAAAAAGGAAACCATTATCAATAAATGTTGCTGGCATAACTGGATGGTGGTAAGTAGATGATTACAAATAGATCCATATCTATCATCATGCATAAAACTCAAGTCTAAATGGATCAAGAGCTTAATAAAAATCCAGTTACACTGAACCTGAAAGAAAAGAATATAGGAAGTAATCTTGAGCACATTGGCACAAGAAAACACATTTTATATATAATAACAGTAGTATTGACACTGAGAGCAATAATTAATAAATGAGACCTTCTGAAATGGAGAAGATTCTGTAAGGAAAAGGACTGAGTCCATAAGACGAAATGGCAGCCTAAGAAGTGGGAAAAGTTTTCTTTTTTAACTTATTTTTTATTCATAAGTATTTTTAATATGACCACTACTGTCCCCCTTCCTCTCCTCTTCTCATCCATTGCACAGAGAGAGTAAGGACTCCCAGGATCAGTCAATGCAGCCTGCCATATCCAGTTGAGGTAGGGCCAGGGCCCTAGAGAGGAACGGGCTCCAGTTCATGCACCAGGAATAAATTCTAGTTCCACTGCCAGAGGACCTCAAAATTGCCCTTGACATTTGACTCTCCTCCATATTCAGACTGCCTAGTTCAGTCCCATGCAGGTTCCTCAGCTGTTAGTTGAGTCAGTGACCTTCCAGTAGCTTGTGTGACCTGGTTCTGTGGGTTTCTTCATTGTGATCTTGAGCCCTTTGCTCATATAATCTCTCCTTCCTCTCTTTGCCTGGACTGGGAACATGACTCAGTGCTTAGCTGTGGATCTCTGCATCTACTTTCAACACTTGCTAGATGAAGTTCCTAAAATGAATATTAGAGTTGTCATCAATTTAATCATAGGGGATAGCCAGTTTAGGTACCCTCTACACTATTGCTTAGAGTTTTAGCTAGGGTTATTGTAGTGGGATTATGGTATGTTGTAAATATCTGTCCTTCCTACTGGTTTAATAAAAAGCAGAATATCCAGAGGCAGATAGGAAGTGTGGGCAGTGCTGCCAGACTAAGACAACTCTGGGAACTTCTCAAAGCAGAACAGAGACACCACAGAGATGCCAGGAAATGCAGAGGAAAGAAGTTGAAAAATTGCTGTGAAAATGCACCAAGCCACATGGCTGAACAAGATAAGAATTATGGTTTAGATTAAGGGTAATAAGTTATCAACTTTTATTCCTGGGCCCTAGGTCAAACAGTGTAAAATTAATGTAAGGGTCTGTGTGTTTCTATTGGACTACTGGTCTGCCAGTCAAACTTCTGGTCTAGGCTGTAAAGTCCAGGACAGAAATTTCATACAACAAATGGCGGCCCAACGTGGGTGATATATACCCACATAAAGCTTGAAAAAGATGAAAAAGGATTATAGAGAACAGAATCAGAGCCAAAATCAGCTCTGTGTTCTATCTTTTATGTGGTTATGGTACAGAGACTGAGTAGTATAGGGCTTGAATCACAAAATGTCTGTTTAAGCTGCACCAAGGCCGGTTCCCAAAGTCTCACAGAAGACTAAGTATAAGCTCTAAGTTGCATATGATGGATTTAAAGTTTCTGTTTATATTGGACAAAAAGGAAACACAGTCATAGATGGCTTCTTAGTGGCAGCAGTTTTTTTTTTTTTTGGATTAGCTCTGTTTGCTAGAGGGAAGCAGAGGCTTGGCTTTTTAAATAGGCTTTCTGCTTCAGCCTTACAGGCAAAACACTTGTGAGTGTTTTACGAGGCCCTGTTGCCAAATACTTAAGTGTAGTTCATGAACAGCAGATGGCAGTGCTTTACTTGGTGATTATATGGACTCTAAAATCTCAGAGTGATAATTGTGGATCCTACGAGTACCTCTGCTAAAAAGCTAAACTCTATGAAGCTAGACTAGGAGCTGGGTGGAGCCAACCATCCATTTTAGCAAGCCTTTAATCTTTAGCCACATCTTGGAAGTTTAAAGATGTGGTCAGAAACAGAAAGAAATAAAGGGAGCTGGATGGAGTCAGCCACCCTTGTAAAGTTTTTAATCCTCAGCCAAACCTTGGCAGATTAAAGATGTGGTCAGAAACAGAAAGAAATAGAGGGATCTGGGTGGAATCAGCTACCATAACAAAGCAAATGTATGGTCAGAAACAGAAAAAGATAAAAAACAAGAGATATATAGCAAAGAGAAATTCAAAAATAAACATACATGGTCTAGAGTGTGTTAAAAATAAAAACATGGGCTTAAGAGAGAAAATAAAAAAGAATAAAGTCCTTAAAAAAGAAAGAGTTAAAAGAAATAATAATAAGCCACATAAAAATGGAAGTTACAAAGTGTTTGGATACTGTATGTTATTGGCTTGTCTTTAAGTTTCTTGATTGAAAATGAAGTAGTGAAAGCTGCTAAAAGACATTTGATTATAAATGCTGTTTGATTAATTCAACTTATATTTTTTGTAAATGTGTTGACTTTAGAATTGAAATAAAAAGATATGCTACTTTTGAGAATGAGAGGAGGTTTACTTTTTATTTCTAAAGATAATGAGACCTTGTGAATTTATTCCTGGTTAAAGACAATAAAGTTTGATCAAGGAAGAACCCCCCCCGAAAAGTCTCCAATAAAAATGGATGGCCCTAATGATTCAGCATTTAAGACCACCTGTGTTGCAGTTTCCTCTGAGTTCTAAATCCAAAACTACTTGAAGGAGATTGGCTGAGATTGCTCAGCCTTAGTGATTACTCCACTAAAGACTTGTCCATATTCCTAAATTTTTCATGGTCCCCATGGGATTGCCAGCATCCTCATTCAGCAGGAAGTAGCCTAGAGAACTATGTGGGCATTCCCAAGAAATGTATTATGGATGTTTGTCTTTGTTTACAGTGTTGTTTATAAGTTGTTATGGATAACAGGATAAGAGGATGTTAGATTTGAGGTTCTTCTTGTTTTAAACAGAAAAAAGGGGATAAGTAGTAGAATTATGGTATGCTGTAAATATTTGTTCCTCCTATTGGTTTAATAAAAGCTGATTGGCCAGAGGCAGACACAAAGTGTGGGCAGTGCTATCACACTAAAAAAACTCTTGAAACATCTCAAAGCAGGGCAGAGAAACCACAGAGATGCCAGGAGTTACAAAAGAAAGAAGTTAAAATGCTGCTGATAGAAGGTATTGAGCAGCATGGCTGAACAAAATAAGAATCCTGGGTTAGTTTAAGGGTAAAGAGCTAGCAAGCTATATGCCAGGCCACTAGGTCAATCAGTGTAAAATTAATGTGAGGGTCTGTGTATTACTGTCAGATGACAGACTGCTGGTCAAACCTCTGGCCTAGGCCCAAAAGTCTAGGTCAGAAACCGCATATAATAGGTTACCTTTGTGAGTTATTGGATATTTCCCTAGCACCAAATTTCTCTCTAATGCCACAATGGCTCTCTCTGTCAAGATAGCTATTTCCTTGTTTGCCTCCTCTGTCCCTCCTCAAACTCAACCATCACATTCTCTCATTTTCTCTTCTTATTTTCTTTGCCCCCACCCCTCTATATTTCCAATTTGTTCAGGAGATATTATTTATTTCTCCTTCCCTTAGGAATCCATGGATCTCTCCCTTAAGTTTTCCTTTGTTATCTAGCTGTTCAAGGGTTGTGGATTATAGTTTGGTACTAGATGGTAGCATCTAGAAGAAGATAAATAGAAGCAAAGCTATAATCCTGCACAAAACTCAAGTCCAAATGAATCAAGAAACTTAACATAAACCCATTCATAATGAATCAGGTAGAAGAGAAAGTAAGAAATAACCTTGAATGCATTGTCTCAGGAGACCACTTCCTAAATATAACACCAGTATCACAAACACTGAATGAAACAATTAATAAATGGGAGCTCCTAAAACTAAGAAGTTCTGCAAGTCAAAGGATATAGTCAGTAATACAACACAAAAGCATACTGAATAGGAAAAGGTCTTCATCAATTGTACATTTGACGGAAGAATGGTCTCTAAAATATATAAAGAACTCAAGAAACTAGAGATCAAATCTACCAAATGATTACATTTTAAAAATCAGGTACAGAGAGAAAATTTTCTTTTTTTTAAAAAAAAAAAAAAAAAAAACTTTATTTGCCTTGGTGTTTGCCTGGAACTGGAACTACAGACAGTTGTTAGCTGCCATGTGGGTGCTGGGAATCGAACCCGGGTCCTCTGGAAGAGCAGACGGTGCTCTTAACCGCTGAGCCATCTCTCCAGCCCCGAGAGAAAATTTTCAACAGAAGAATCTCAAGTGGCTGTATGATACTAAAAGAATTACTCACCATCCTTATAGATCAGGTAATGCAAATCAAAACAACTCTGAGACAGCACCCTACACCTGTAAGATTGGCTAAGCTATAAAACACTGATGACAGCCAATGCTGGAGGGTTGTGGAGTTATGAGAACACTCCTCCACTGCTGGTGGGAATGTAAACTTTATGGGTAGTTTCTAGGAAAACTGGTAATCAATCTACTCAATGGTCCAGTAATACCTCTTTTGGGCATATACCAAAAGGATGCATATTCTAACCAGAAGAACATTTATTCAACTATGCTTATAGCAGCATTATTTGTAATAGCCAGAACCTGAAAAACAACATAGATTCCCCTCAACTGAAGAATAGATTTTTAAAAATGGTACTTCTACAGAATGAAGTACTATTCAGCAGGAAGAAAAAAGATACATTCTTAAATTTGCAGGCAAATGGATGGAACTAGAAACTATCATCATGAGAGTGGTTACATAGACCCAGAAAGATAAAAATGGTATATACTCACTTATAAGTGGACTTTTGGAATTACAATGAGGGGAAAAGTTATTTACCAACACCACATCTGAAAGATTGCTGATATCCAAAATATATAAAGAACTTAAGAAAACAGACATAAAAATCCAAATAATCAAATTTTAAAAATTGGGGTACAGATCTAAGTAGTGAGTTCTCAATAGAAGAATCTCAAATGGCCAAAAGACAATTAAGGAAGTACTCAACATCCCTAGTCACCAGAGAAATGCAAATCAAAATGACTCTGAGATACAAACTTATACCACTTAGAATGGTTAAGATTGAAAACAGCTTATGTCAGGGAAGATATGGAGAAATGGAAACACTCCTTCACTGCTAGCAAAGTATTTGTAAATGAATTCATAACAAAACCAAGATCAATGAGGGTAGCCTTAAGAAATTTTAGGAACACGGATGATTTAAAAAGAGACATAGCAGAAAGCTTATATCTTCATAGTAGTTAACATGTCAAAAATTATTATATTTTAAGAGCAGGAATAAGAATAGTACAGTTTCATATATAAGCATGAATGATCTATTTCTTGGTAAAAAATTCAAATCATGAAGGAACAAGCTGAAATGGCAAAAGAAATTACCTCAAGGGAAAGAAAATATTGAAGTAACTAAAGTAATAAATTACATACTTCAATCAAAAGAGTCATTTAATGAAGAAAAAGAATGGCCCAAAGTACGAATAAAGTTATGGCAGGAACCAAAGTAAAAACAAGTAGATATCAAAGAACAAGTGATAGAAGCATATGAAATAAGTACAAATATGACAAGCAAAGCAAAAACAAGCAAACATACAATCAAAACAGGTCGTACAAGAATAAAGCACTACTCAAAACAAAGTTACAATGCCAGAGGAAAAAACAATCGACTGGACAAGATATAAAAAGACAGTTGAATCTGACACTAAAGGAGAAGTAGCTAAAAATAACTCTAAAAACCATCAATTAGGTGCTCTGGTCAGGTTCCAATTCCAGGACCAGGTGCTGTCTGCAGAGCGTGTCCCCATGCACTCTGTAGCAGACAGAGATAAACACTGATTGCCACAGTCCCCCCAGCTGCCACTGAGGGAATTTGCATGGCTACACATCTCCAACTGAGCAAACAGAGAAGGACTGAGGACCCTGAAAGACAGACTCAGACCCCGCCCAAAGGTGAGGAGGGTCCAGCGGGCCTGAGTGCCTGAATCCCTGCCAGGGAAAATTGGGCTCCCATCGGGTTCTGGTTCCCTGACCAGGTGCTGTCTGCAGAGCATCTCCCCACACACTCTGTAGCAGACAGAGATAAACTCTGACTGCCTCAGTCCCCCAAGCTGCTGCTGAGGGAATTTCCACGGCGACCCTGCCTCCATTGTTCAAAAAGAGAAAGATTGAAGACTTGAAATTCAGTCCCCTGCCTAGAACAGAGGTAGAAATTGAGCAGACCTTTTCCTCAGAGGTGACAGGAGACATACAAGCCCGAGTGCCACAACTGACAAGGAGCCACCTAATGATGAACCACTGAAGCCATGGGCAGACACCAGTGTAAAAATTTACATAATAATATAAAGAACAACAAGGTAACTCCAGAAGAAAGTGGTGATCCTACAACTACAAGATCTGAACAGAGCAATGAAGAGGAAACAGAAAGCATCAACACCAAAAATTCCTTTATGATGATCAGCAAAGCTCTCAAGGAAGATATGAAAAATTGCCTTAGAGAAATAGAAGAAAATACAAACAAAAAATTGGAAGAGATGAACAAATCTATGAAAGAAAGCCAAGAAAAGGTAAACCAAAAAATTAAAGAAACATGCCAGGAATGAAAAGCTGAAATAGAAGCAATAAAAAAGGCACAAAATAAGGCAAAGATGGAAATAGAAAACCTGAAGAAAAAAGCTAGAACCACAGATACAAGCATAACAAACAGAGTTCAAGAGATGGAAGATAGAATCTCTGAAGTGGAAGACTCAGTAGCTCAAATAGATATATCAGTCAAAGAAAATACTAAAACCAAAAAAGCCATAACTCAAAATATTCAAGAAATCTGGGACACCATGAAAAGACCTAATTTTAGAATAATAGGAATAGAAGAAGGAGAAGAATACCAGCTCAAAGGCACAGATAATATTTTCAATAAAATCATAGAAGAAAACTTCCCTAACCTGAAGAAGGAAATGCCTATAAAGATACAAGAAGCTTAAAGAACACCAAATAGATATGACCACCCAAAAAGTCAGCATGCCACATTATAATCAAGCCACAAAACAAGCAGAAAAAGAAAAAAATTTTAAGAGCTGCTAAAGAAAAGGGCCAACTTACATATAAAGGCAAACCCATCAGAATAACACCTGACTATTCAATGAAAATGAAAGCTAGAAGGACTTGGTCAGAAGTTACACAGATGCTACAAGAGCATGGCTGCCAAACTAGAATACTATACCCTGTAAAATTATCAATCACCATAGATGGAGTAAAGAAGATAATTCATGACAAAGTCAGACTGAAACAATATCTATCTACCTATCCAGTGCTACAGAGAGTATTAGCTGGAAAACTCCAACCTAAGGACCTAGATATACTCATGAAACCACATACAATCAATAATTCCACAGAAGAATACTCCAGAGAAAGAAAATACAAACACGTTACCACCAAAAATGGCAGGAAATATCAATCAATGGTCACTAATTTCCCTTAATATCAATGGACTCAACTTTCCTATAAAACGTCACATACTATCAAGATGGAAACAACAACAGAAGCCACCCTTCTGTTGCCTACAAGAAACACACCTCAACAGCAAGGACAGACACAGGCTTAGAATAAAAGGTTGGAAAAAGATTTTCCAGTAAATGGTCCTAAGAAGTAATCGGGGGTTGCAATCCTAATATCTAACAAAGTAGACTTTAAGCTAACAGCAATTAAAAGAGACCAAGATGGTCATTACTTATTCATCACAGGAAAAATTGGTCAAGAGGAGATTTCAGTCATGAATATTTATGCCCCTAATATAAGGGCATCTACTTATGTAAAAAAAAAAAAAAAAAAAAAACCACTGCTAAAGCTCAAATCCTATGTCAATTCTTACACCCAAATAGTGGGAGACTTCAATACCCCACTTTCAACCCTGGATAGATCAACCAGACAGAGCCTCAACAGAGAAATAAGGAATCTAAATGAAGTTATGATGCAAATGGATTTCATAGATATCTACAGAACCTTCCACCCAAAGAAAAAGGAATATACATATTTCTCAGCTCCTCATGGAACTTTCTCCAAAATTGACCACATAATTGGTCATAAAGCTAACATCAACAGGTACAAAAAAATGAAAATAATCCCTTGTAACATATCAGACCACCAGGGCCTAAAGTTAGAGTTCAACAACATCACAAATCAAAGAAAGTCTATCATCTTATGGAAAGTAAACATCACTCAGCTGAACCATCTCTGGGTCAAGGAAGAAATTAAGAAAGAAATCAAAGTCTTCTTTGAATTTAATGAAAATTAATCCACAATGTATCCAAACTTGTGGGGCACAATGTACCAGTCTTAAGAGGAAAATTTATAGCGCTAGATGCCTACCAAAAAACCTAGAAAAATCCCACACTAGAGACTTCACCGTTCAGCTGAAAGCCTTAGAACAATTAGAAGCAAACTCACCTAGAAGGAGTACAAGGCAGGAAATAATCAAACTTAGATCTGAAATCAATACAATTGAAACAAAAAGAACAATACAAAGAATCAATGAATCTAAGAGTTGGATCTTTGAAAAAGTTAACAAGATAGATAAGCCCTTAGCCAAACTAATCAAAAAACAGAGAGAGAGAGAGTGTTCAAATCAACAAAATCAGAAACGAAAAGGGGGACATAACAACAGACCCCCAGGAAATACAGAGAATTATGAGATCATATTTTGAAAATCTGTATTCCACAAAAATGGAAAACCTAGAAGAAATGGACAGCTTTCTCGACAGGTACCATCTACCAAAATTAAATGAAGATCAGATTAATTACCTAAACAGGCCTATAACCCTTAAGGAAATTGAAGCTGTCATTAAAAACCTCCCCAAAAATAAAAGCCTTAGTCCAGATGGTTTCAGTGCTGAATTCTACCAGACATTCAAAGAAGAATTACTACCATTACTCCTCAAACTATTTCACACAGTAGAAACTGAAGGAATATTGCCAAATACCTTTTATGAGGCCATAATTACCCTAATACCCAAGCCACTCAAAGACACAACAAAGAAGGAGAATTATAGACCAATTTCCCTCATGAATATTGATGTGAAAATTCTCAACAAAATTTTGGCAAACCGTATACAACAATGTATAAAAAATATCATCCACCACGACCAAGTAGGCTTCATCCCAGAAATGCAGGGCTGGTTTAACATATGAAAAACTGTAAACATTATCCATCATATAAACAAACTAAAGGAACAAAACCACATGATCACTTCCTTAGATGCTGAAAAAGCCTTTGATAAAATCCAACACTCCTTTATGATTAATGCCCTGGAGAGATCAGGAATACAGGGAGAATACCTAAATATAATTAAGATGATTTACGAGAAGCCGACAGCCAGTATTAAACTTAACGGAGAAAAACTCAAATCAATCCCACTAAAATCAGGAACAAGACAAGGTTGTCCTCTTTTCCCTTATCTATTCAATATAGTTCTCAAAGTTTTAGCTAAAGCAATAAGGGAATGAAAAGAGATTAAGGGGATACAAATTGGAAAAGAAGAAGTGAAACTATCTTTATTTGCAGCTGATATGATTGTATACATAAGTGACCCACAAAATTCTTCCAAGGAACTGCTTGGCTGATAAACACCTTCAGCAATGTAGCAGGATACAAGATTAACTCAAAGAAATCAGTAGCCTATATTGAAGACGATGCGAAGCAAGGGGAACTGTTCTCCATTGTTGGTGGGAGTGAAAGCTTGCTCAGGCACTTTGGAACTCAGTATGGCGGTTTCTCAGAACGTTTAGAATCAATCTCCCCAAGGACCCAGCAATATCACTTCTGGGTATATACCCTAAAGATACACAGTCACACCCATAGCAGCATTATTCATAATAGCAAGAACCTGGAAACAACCTAGATGCCCCTCAACTGAAAAATGGGTTAACAAACTGTGGTACATCTACACAATGGAGTACTACTCAGCAGTAAGAAAAAAATGATATCCTAAAATTTGCAGGCAAATGGATGGATTTGGAGAATATCCTCCTGATTGAGGTATCACAAACCCATAAAGATAAACAGGGGGTATACTCACTCATTAGTGGACTCTAAACAAAAAAAGAACAAATCAAATCATGTCCAAGCTGCAAACCACAACCACTGAACAGCTTGGGATCTGAAACACCTTGGCCTGACACCTTGGCTCCCACTCCCCCTAGAAGGACACCTGATTCAGTCTCTATGTTGGAGGGGGGAACTGGATCTGTCTGGGTGGAGGCTGAAATGAGCATTATTGGGACCTTGGGTCCTTGGGACTTTCTGCCCATGCTAAGAAGGAGATGGGGAGATGTGGAAAAGAGAGAGTGACCTCATGTTGTGTGAGGGAGAAGGGACTTCGAATAAGGATATACTTGGATAGAAAATGTGACTTCTTTATTCATAATAAAAAAGAAAAAAAATAATACTTAACATGGTCTCTCTCTATTGCTCCCTTCCATACTTTCTCCATCCATTCCTCTAAATCAATGCCTTTGGATATAGGAAACAATCTTGAATATAAGAGAAGAAGATGCCATTGAGGATTAAGGACCATCTCAAGATGATTTGACCTCATAGGTGCCTTCAAGGCTAAAGAGTTAATGTTAAGATATAATTTGCTAATGAGATTTGAGGACTAAGGAGTGAGAGAGAAAAACATACCTAAGCATCTCATAGTTGTATTTTTGTTGTTAAGCAAAAGAAGCTTTGTGAAACTCATGAAAATTTGTACAATCAGTACTAAAATTTGACAATTTTAGCTATCTTGGGAACAAAAGAACATGTGGAATCAGAAGAAATAGAAAATTATTGGAAAGAAGATTTTTTTTGCAGAATGCAATTGAAGTCACAAAATGCAAAGAAAGGTACTGATTCAAAGTATTACATGCTTTGATTGAATGGCCATTTTTTTCTGATAATGAAGAACCAACCAGTCTGCCTCCATCTTAGGCTTAAAGTTTGTCTTACAGAAAAGATAAGTTAGGATCATTCCTATTTATGATAAAATCTCTGATTTTAAGTATAAATGGCTGTGTATTGCCTGTTCCAGGAATGGCAATCATGCCTTTTGTTTTAAAATACATTGTTTATAACTGTCTTGTAATTCTACCTTTGTTTCCCTACCTTTATTTCAAAAGGTCATATGACCACCTATGTCTACCTTGTTTGACTACTTGTTTATGACTCCCTTCTTATGCCATACTTGCAACCATGCCCTTGTTTCAGGAGGTGCTTAAGACCAACTTGTTATGCTGTTCTGCTTCTGTTATCCTACCTGTTTTGTTTACCAAAACATTCATTTGAAAACCTCTTGCCCACAGCAATAAAAGCCTTGTCTGCATTTCATCCAGTTCTGGCCTCTTAAAACCTACTACAGGGGAGGAGAAGCCTGTGTAAACAAATAATAGCTTGCTTTAATTAATTGTTTTCTTTTATTAATTTATCCATGATGATTTGGGTCAGTAGTCCTTCGCCACCCATCTTTGGGTTTAGCAATAGTATGATCAAACCTATGTTTTTGAAATGAGTGACAGAGTTCCAAGTATTTATATCTGTAATTTAGCACATGACTAATGACACATCTGTAATCATTAACTCTCAGAAAAAAGAAACTCAACAAGCCAAGAAAAGTTCCCATTTATTTTTTTTTTCATTTCCTTAAAATAAAACTGTGTTTGCAAATGCACACACAATCGAATTTATTCTCTCAATTCATCCTGGAAACTGTACTTTCAACATATTTTACCACGTATGGTAAAGAGTTTCATAAGCTTTACTTCCTAGTGTTAATATAGAACTTTGTTCAAATATTTTTACCTTAATTATCTTGTGCTTATCTATTATGGTTTTGTTTTTTTCTCTTTTCTAGGTTGTGTGTTTGTTTTCTGTACTTTATTTTTGTTTTTTCCCCAATGCAATTCTGGTTTATTAGCTTGTTTTATTGGCCTGATTGTATCCAAAAATGAAAAACAAAGAAGGCACAGTGTTAGATGAGTAGGGGGGTGGGGAAAGATCTGAGAGGAGAGAAGAGAGGGAAAACCGTTAATCAGACACTCTATAAAATATTGTCAATTAAAAATAGAAATCCCTTTGATTTTACCCTCAAAGGATGTATTAATCCATCTGGGAATGCCTCATAATTAGGATATTTATTTTTTGCAAATGAGGATGGGTTGATCATATGTAGATAAATTGATAATATTTCCTCTCTGCTCTCATGCAGTAAAAGTTTTCTCCTGGAGTGCATTTATTCCTCTCTTTTACTTAACAGGTGATTTTTAAGTCTGATCTTAACTTTTATTACAAATGTTGAAATGTTAGTCTGACACAAGTAATATGATCTCAATTTTGATTCTATGTTCATTTCTTGTTAAGAAACAATTTGGATATTGCACTTCCACTACCATGTAGTAGGCTGTTTTACTTTAAAACATTGATAGGGCCTACAGTTCAGTCAGAAAATAATTCCTACTACTTGTTTACATTTTAACCCTTGGCACTTTTTTGAGATCTATGGTGCCAGATTGTTTACTGTGCTAATGACTTTCATCTTTATGTCCAAAATGAACTGTATTCAATCTGATACAGTCAAGTATCCACTTAGCATTTGCACATCTATGGCAATAAATCTCTTAAACTTCACTAATGTAAAAAATTAGAAATGAGATGAATAATGGTTAAAATTAGGGAAAAGTTAATATATAACATATGGTTCAGAAAAGGGAAAAAATAAGAACTGATGGCATGAAAGTAGTATCAAAACTCAGCCATTAGAAAGTGTGCTGTACTGAGAGCAAATGGTCAATTTTGTTTGGGGCACAATATAATATATAAAAGAGTTAATTCTATTTTTGTTTAAATACTACACACTGAGTACATAGTTTTAGTTATTGTGGAAGACACTGATGGCTGATGTCTTCCATAATAAAGCAGTGAAACTTAAACTGTAAAGAAGTATCTGTAGAGGTCAACCATATACTTTAGGACCCATTCTATTCAACTATGTTAGCCATATGATTATGTGTCCCTCAATACATATACTAGATTATTCTGTATTAGATCTCAACAAATACTGTAAAAAGTAGTACCTTTCTCACATGGTTAACTAATCAGTGAATTAATAAATTTTCTATTTTAATAATAGTATCTTGGATATAATAAATCATTGAATATGTTACCATTTATTATTGATTGATAAAATTGTCAAATTAAAAGATACCTTACTTCATGGGATTTCAAAGTATAAGAAAGACAGCTATCACAGTATAGAACAAAATAATTTAATTTGCATTTGTTTTAAGAAAAACATAAAGATTGTGGCAACATGTAGAATACTATTGTGTATTGCCTCCTTTAGACAAGAGTTGAAGAAAATGGAGGTATATCTATAAATATAGAATTCAGAAGATTTTTTAAGTCAGGATATATCCGTGTAGCCCTAGCTGTCTGGAGCTCACTCTGTAGACAGGACTGACCTTGAATTCATAACCCTAACCCAAACCCTAACCCTAACCATACAGAGTGCTGGAATGAAAGACATGTGCCACTACCACCAAGCTATTTCATGGAATTTTAAAGGATTAAAACATATGTATCTTTAATAAGAGATAGGAACGTTTCAGGTAAACTACACGTGTTAAGGCACAGAGAGGAATGACATCTATGTATATTGTAAAGGTCAGATTATGAAGAACCTTTAGTACTACTTAAGACCTTCGTATTTTGGCAAGCTTAATGGTGTGTTACAATAGAATTTCAAATTAGAGATAACAAGACAGGGCATGCATTATGGAAAGATCAATGTGAAAACACCCAACAGAGCTGGGAAGACTAATTAGAATGCTAATTAAAAGGATAGCAATCCTATTAACAAATGGTAATAATTGCCTAAGAATGACACAATCCATACAAACACCACCAAACAGGGAATCATCTGCTGCCCTCTGGCCATTAGACAAAACAATCTTCCTCCCTAAATCCTTGCAAATTATTCATAGCACTATCACTTCCTTATTTCATGTTAGCTACAAAGTGCTTTTCCCTATCCCTTGAAAACACTAAGTATGTTACCTGAATTCTGGTCTTGAACTCAATTTTCCTTCAATATGTGGTGATATTTTGTGTAACCTTTATGAAATAAAGCTTGCCTGAAGATCAGAGGACAGAGCCAGCCATAGAGTTAGCCATTGAGGCCAGGCAGTTGTGTCAAGCATCTTTAATTTTAGCAGTTCACAAGCAGAGATCCACCTGGATCTCTTTGAGTTCAATAACAGCCTGGATGACACTGAACTACAGGAGATTAATCCAGTCCAAAAGGGAAACAGAATCAGGCAGTGGTGGTACACAGCTTTAATTCTAGCACTTGGGATCCCATGCCTCTGCTGCCAGTACTTGGGAAGCACACATGCTGCCTTTAATTCCAGCATTAGGAAGATTGAAACAGGAAGTGATATGACTGGGTGGAGAAAGGAATAAAAAGCAAGAGGAAACAGAAGTTTGGCCCTTCACCCTGTGCTGCCCTTCCTGCTTTCTTTTAGTTGTGGACTCAGAGGCATTCAGTCTAAAGATTCATAGAGATAGGATTTACCCCTTTAGGCCTGAGGATTCAGTAGTCGTGAGAAGTTTCTCTAGTGGCTTGTTTCTCTTCTTTGATCATTCAGCATTTACCCCAATATCTTTCTCAGGGTATTTATTATGAGACCAATTAGAATTCATGCAACAAATATACATTAAGATCACCTGTTTTATGATTTGGGTAGAATGAATAACTTCACAGTTTGGTCTGATTTAGTTACCCTAGAGAATAGCTTTAACTTCTTTTCAGACACCTCTGCTTCATTTCCATAGCACTCAGTACTTACTGGTCTACTATAATCATTATCTTGTATTTATATAATATCCATAAGGAGAGAAAAATCTTTCTTGCCCTCTACCACATGTTCAAAATATTATTTGGAACATTGCAAATCTTATTAAATTTTCGAAGTAAGTTAAGTAATGGCAATGTGAATCAAATTTCTAAGATTGTGTGTTTATTTGGCCAATTTCTGTTTTATCATTGTGATTCTGTACACATATTCCCAATGATGTTTTAAACTTTATAACAATTTGCAATAGCTAAATACTTATAAACATATAACACCATAATGATATATGTGGGAAGTGATTTTTTTCTAGCTATGTAATACTATGAATATTTTTATTACTCTTGTTTTATTACTTGTCTAATTTTTTTTGATTTTGGTTTTAATTTTGGTTTATTCAGACAGGGTTTGTCTATGTAGACCTAACTGTCCTGAAATTGTCTCTGTAGACCAGGCTCATCTCAAACTCACAAAGTTGAGCTTGACTCTACCTCCTGAGTGCTACTACCACCCAGCTAAAATTCTTAGTAACATTTTTCTCCTTACTTCCTTCCATGTTTTCATTTCCTTCTTATTTAGTTATCTATTTATTCTTTTTTCATATATTACATCCTGACCATAGTTTTCCCTCCCTCCTCTCCTCTCTGCTCAGCACCCGCCATGCACACAACCTCCACTCTCCACCAGATCCACTTCTCCTGCAGGAGGAGGAAGGGAGTTTGAACAAGAGGATACATGGATAAAAAAATGAGACTTTATCCAAAAATGAACATTTTGTTTTAACAAGCACACAAATGTCCATCTACAGATAAAATACCATGTATGCTTAAATTCCTAAATGGGTATATTATGTCACATATAACAGATTATCAATATGTAAATGTTCACAAAAAGAAAGACACTGCTTATCCATAAGGGACAAATGGATGAGAACTATGTCAAATAACTAATTTTAGAAATCTCATTGTTTCTGATAATTTTTGATTATGCATTTTATATTGGTATGACTGATTATTTCAGCATTTCTGATTTTAGCTTACATTACCACAAAGATTACAAGAAAAATTCTTCAAAACTTCTAAATTAATACTCTATAAATGCACTGTAGTATAAATGCATTACGTGTGTGTGTGTGTATAGTACTTCAAGATTTTGTCAGATAATTGAAAATAAATATGTTCTTATGAAACACTGAGAGTGAGAGTGAATGGAAAACATGTGATATCTGCATTTTACAATAGAGACCTATAAAATAACAATTCTGAATGACTGAAAATTACTGTCAGTAATTGATATTGGGGAATATTAATAACCAATGATTGTTAATTCTCATTATTTTGTTGTTGGTAAGAGTTGTGGTAGTAGTATGCGTGTATATGTATGTGTGTGTGTGTGTGTTTTGCTTCTTTGGGGTTTGCTAGTGTGAGATTATTTATTGCTTCTGGAAACTACATTAATGACAAACATTCTTCACCATAATATTTGTAGGTCAATGTAAAATCCAATGAAATAACTTTCATTCCCTTGCTTATACTTTTTTAAAATGCCTACATATGATAAGTACTGATCAAACTGCAAAATTAAGTATTGCTAGAAAGAGTGAAAATTACATGTAGTATGAGAAGGCATAGCAAAATAAAATACATGCATCTATTCTGTTTGTGTCTGGAAAATGTTATTTCCTTAAACTTATTTACAACCTGGGGATCTTGAAATCTTTTTTCCCCTCTCTTCCACATCGATCCTGTGGAAGAGGAGTGTGGTGATCAGGACATACAATTTAGGGCTGAGCACTCCATAGTATCTCATTAAGATGAGGCTTACTTGTTGAAAGTTCAAAAATCGACTGATCCTTGAATATGGCAATATACCATTAAGCATTGTTTCATTATTATTTTCATTTATCAGAAAAATAGAAGTAGGTTTTTCCTGCCAAGGCTAAAGATCTGTCAAGTCTTCAGTTTTTGGCTTTATTAACAATAGCAGGTAAAGCCCTTAAAGCCAATGAAAAGTTTATTCCCTAACATTTGTGCCAGCATTACTACACAGGGCATATTTTGTAGGAATGCCACTATTAAGCTCTTAGCTGGGTGAGGAGGATGATTATCTTTCTCCTTCAGGAGCTTCTAAACTACCTCTCAGTACTGTAAATGCTAGAGGTGAAGCATCTAGTTGAGCACCAGTTAGATTTCTCCATGATTTGTGACATAAGCATGCCATGTCTTCACCAATGGGGTCTTACTGTCAGATTGTGATGGATAATGACATTATCCACATTAAAAATAGTCTGTAGTGTCTATGAAGTCTATGGGACTCCTTTGAACAAGAATTCAAAAAGATATAACCCATTCTTGGGACTAGGAGTTTTATTTAGTAGCACTTGATGTCTAGTTGAGGTACTATGTATCTCATTATATAGTAACTTAATTTAAATTCTCATCCAAAGGCCATGACTTCACTAGACCTGGGTAGTTTACTATGTCTCCAGAACAAGGTATTTTCAGCATTGAACTCCAATCTCAACAACACTGAATGAAAGCTCCCTGTTCCTGCACACTCTACATTTGTTGTAGGTTCTTTTCTTGATGCTTACTATACTAACTGGTATAAAATCAAATTAAAAATGTTTTGATTTGCATCTTCCCAACTGTTAAAACATTTTTTGAGAAATATTGAAATATTTTTTTCTTATAGCAGCAAATTAAGTACAGTCTTCACCCCTCAAGGAAACTACTTTTCTCTGCAATAGACAGAGACCATTATAAAACAAATCAAATTGCAGAGTTGTGAAGCCCAGGCCCAATAGATACATCTACAGAACAACTCCTACATCTAAGGTTTAGGTAACACTGTGGAAGAGGAATCAGAAAGATTGTAGCCAGAAGATTTAGGAGTTTTCTGTGAGGCTATGTCTCCTAGTAATGTCAGAAACTACGTTCATAAAATCTCACTGGCATAATTGCCAAAAAAAGCCCACAAGGCTTTATCCCTATTATACAAAGAACTATAGGCAAATAAGAAGTACTGAAACCAAGAGAAATATATTGCTCAGCAAACAGAATACCAACTGGTTACCTGATACCAAATGTTGAATCCTGAGAACACATACAAGTAACAGAGACTGAACAGGTTATATTTAGGAATAGATATATAAATATACATATATGTGTGCAAGAACCAATAATAAAGAAGCCAATGGATTGGAATGAGAGCAATGAAGATCATATGGGAGGGTTTAGGGGAAGGAAAGGTAAGGGAAAATAATATAGTCATATTACAATATCAAAAAGAAATAAAAAAATCCACTATCCCACTGAATTATAAAGCAAATTTTGAATGCAAACAAGGTATCATAAAGGGTACTTAAACTGTTTAGGGCATCAAACTATTCTAGTTACCTGAATTAAAACCAGTCTGCAAACTCTCAATATATTATTGTAGAATGTAATCACTCCATTTTCTAGATACAAGGCAAAGAAGTTTAAAGATTATAAAAGGTGAGCTTGGCCACCTTTACATATTGACAAATAGTAAAATTCCACCTTCTTTAGAAAATTCATAAATTTAGAATATTCTTCCTGTAGTCTACACAAGGTTTTCTACATAAAAACAGTGCAAATTAAAATTATATATATGATTAAAACTTTGCCAAACATAACATTTTAAACCATATTTAAGGTAGGGATAGTCTTCCATATAATTATCTATTTTCCTAATACCCTCATGAGGCATTTGCAATGTTTTGTTCACTCAGAACAACTTTTTCTCAGAAAGAGTAACCTAGTCCTAGGCTACTTGAGTCTGGTTGTTGACAAAGATCTTTTTATATCTAGGTCAACCTCTGCCTTAAGCCTCTAAACCGGCCTTTCCTTTTTTCCCCTGCTTCAGATTCCAGCTCCTTATGATTATCTTCAAGGCCTTGGTTGCCTCATTTCTGTCTGTAGTGTTGCTTTGATTCTTGCCCCACTTTTCTGTGCTTAACTTCTGAATAGGCCCTTTATCATCTTCCTCCACTCTGTTCTCACGCTGCTCCTGTGCCTCATTTAACAATTTTCTTTGACATCGTTTCTTGAGAAATTCTATTTTCTTTGACATCTTTCTCAAAAATCTTTTTATTAAGAGAATTGTCTAGGGTTAGGCAGTGCATGCACAACAGAAGGAAAAAATGACCTTAGACATGAAATATTCATGGTAAAAACAAAACAAAGATTCTAGTATTTTCATTACCTCAACTTCCTCCTTAACTACTGCTCTCACACTCTCTTCATGCCAGACTTCTGATCTTGCTCTCTCTCCCTCCATCCCTCCCTCTCACCCCCTCTCCTAGTGACCCTTCACATGCTGGGCTTAACTGACTCATAAATTTTGACTTTTTCCACAGCATTCAGTTTCATTGTATAATCTTAGTTTCTAATTAATCAATCAGAATGTTAGGTACTCTTCAACAAAGAAGGTGATGGCATAATAAAAATGCTCTTGTCCATTGTTATTCTTCCTTTCTGAATTTCATCTTCAAAGTGGGGAAGAAGTCAAGAGGGCATGGAAAACTGATTTAGCTCACATCAAAGAAAATGG
The DNA here is from genome assembly GCA_004025045.1 of Sigmodon hispidus. Classification (NCBI taxonomy): domain Eukaryota; kingdom Metazoa; phylum Chordata; class Mammalia; order Rodentia; family Cricetidae; genus Sigmodon; species Sigmodon hispidus. The sequence goes on along the minus strand of PVIH01006138.1, from coordinate 19,849 downwards.
AAAAATACTAGACAGCAATCAGTCATTGGCTTTTTAAGACAAGCCTCTTGATTTTCAACATCCAGGACAAATAATTCAGTTATGTGTGACCACCTCAAAACATAATGTAAAACAATTGTGTGCTTCCATTAGATTGTTTTGTTTTCAACTGATAATTAAGAAACTAAAATGAAAGTGAGCACAAGCGAATTTGATATTCTTTTAAAAGTGTGTATATTTGACATAGTAATTATATACAATTAAAAGTTTTAGAGTTGTTAGAGTTGGTGATCCTATTTTGAGGCCTCTTAATATGAAGATATCATTATTGCATCACCCATCTACTACTTTATCATTAATATACCAATTAATTGTTCTAGTTGTGAACATTCTTACTTCTTAGTCATTTCCTACTTGTTGTCACTTTGCCAACACTTAAATTGATCTCAGTGGCCTTAAAATCAATTCAACTTAAACCAGTGTGTAAAACCTGGCACATTCATTAATTAGTGTCAAATTTACACTTCTATAATTAAGACTAATTATTTGTTTGTTTTAAGCAAGTTATTAAAGCCATCTATCACAAGCATTGCATGACCATGGTTTCAAAGTTCACATGTATGTGTAAGAATCAGGTCAAGAATTACACAATAAGAAAATATCCAGAGACAACTGCCACAATCCACATGTAGTCTTTCATATTGAACACTAACTACTAATTTTAGGAAGGGGAGTAGATAAAGGTAGGCTGTATTTAATCAATGAAAACCACACTCACTCACTCACACACACACACACACACACACACAAAGGTATATGTAATTAATATGTGTTAATAATTCCTTTGGAAAGACTTAAAATAACCTTAAAATAAGTATCATAAATTCCACTTAAAATGTATAATTTATCCTGACACCATTGAAACTCAGAACTATGTCCAGAATGGAATGAGAAGTGAGCAGATTCCAGTTCCTGAACTGCCTGTTCAGATAATCTCTGTCTGGGGCCAGGGTCATACCCAAGGTTTGGATCTCAGACTCTTGCTAGAAGACAGGCCCTAGGCTTTAGCTGGGAAGGGCCTTGATCAATGAACTTTGACAGAAGGAGATCCCCTACAGCTGGGTCCCATCTCCAGGGTGAACTGCATCATCAGAAATGGATTGACAACTTTGAAACTCAGACCCATATCCAGAGCTAAGTCAGAGATCATGCAGACCCCATACTCACAGCAAACAAGAGAGACATAAGCCTTTTAGCCACAACTGATTAGAAGCTGACCAAGTGTCAACCACTGAAGCCATGGACAGTTGCCAGTGCAAGAATACATATAACAATATAAAGAACAACAAGAGAACACCAGAAGAAACTTGTGGTTCTAAAACATCAAGACCTGAACAGAGCAATGAAGAGGAAACAATAGCAAAAACGCCTCTATGAAGATTTTAAAAGCCTTAAAAGAGGATACAAAAAAATTCCCCCAAGGAAATAAAAGAGAATACAAACAAAAAATCAGAAGTGATAATCATTGAAAGAAAACAAGAAAAGAAAAACGAAAAAAAATTAAAGAAACATTTCAGGAACTAAAAATTGAAATAGAAGCAATAAAAGAGTCACAAAATGAGGCAAAGGTGGAAATAGAAAATCTGAAGAAAAGACTTGGAACTACAGATACAAGCATAAGCAACAGAATCCAAGAGATGGAAGACAGAATCTCTGAAGTGGAAGACTCAATAGTGGAAATAGATACATTAGTCAAGGAAAATACTAAAACCAAAAAAGCCATAAAACAAAATGTTCAAGAAATTTGGGACACCATGAAAAGACCTATCTTGAGAATAATAGGAATAGAAGAAGAATACCAGCTTAAAGGCACAGATAATGTATTCAATAAAATTATAGAAGAAAATTTTCCCAACCTAAAGAAGGAAATGCCTATAAAGATACAAAAAACTTACAGAACACCAAATAGATGTGACCCCCCAAAAAAGTCCACTTGATATAACCAAGCTACAAAACATATAGAAGAAACAAAAAAATTTAAGAGCTGCAAAAGAAAAGGGCCAATTTACCTATAAAGGCAGACCCATCAGAATAATACCTGATTTTCAATGAAAACAATAAGGTCCAGGTCAGAAGTTATATAGGCACTAAAAGAGTATGGATGTCAACCTAGACTACTATACCCAGCAAATCTATAAGTTACCATAGATGGATTAAACAAGATATTTCATGACAAAGTCAGACTTAAACAATATCTATCCACAAATCCAGCCTTTCAGAAAGCATTAGAGGGAAAACTCCAACCTAAGGACCCCAGATACATCCATGAAACCACAAAAAATCAATAATCCCACAGAAGAAAAACTCAAAGAAAGGAAATACATACAAGCTACCACCAAAAATAATATCAATCAGTGGCCACTAATATTCCTTTATATCAATGGACTCAATTCACTTGTAAAAAGATCACACTAACACGATGGATACAAAAACAGAAGCCAGCCTTCTGCTCCATACAAGACACACACCTCAACATTAAAGATATTAGGGTTGCCATCCTAATATCTATCAAAGAAGACTTCAACCTAAAATCAATTAAAAGAAACCAGGATGGACATTAAATGTTCATCTCAGGAAAAATTGATCAAGATGAGATTTCAATTCTCAATATTTATGCCCCTAATATAAGGACAACTACCTATGTAAGAGGAAAACTACTAAAGCTCAAATCCCACATCAGTTCTCACACGCTAATAGTGGGAGACTTCAATACGCTACTTTCACCCTTGGATAGGTCAACCAGACAGAGACTCAACAAAAAATAAGGAGTCTACCAGAGGTTGTGATACTAGTATATTTAATAGATATTTACAGAAGCTTCCACTCAAACTAAAAAAAATACATATCTCTCAGGATCACATGGAACTTTCTCTAAAAATGATCATAAAATTGATCATAAAGCAAATATCAATAGATACAAAAAATGGAAATAAACCCCTGTATCATATCAGAGCACCATGGCTTAAAGTTACAGTTCAACAACATCAAAAATCACAAAAAGCCTACCAACTCATGGAAACTAAACATCACTCAACTGAGCCACCTCTGGGTCAAGGACAAAATTAAGAAAGAAATCAAAGTCTTCCTAGAATTGAATGAAAATGAATCCACAACATACCCAAACAAATCGGACTCAATGAAATCAGTCTTAAGAGGAAAATGCATAGCACTAGATGCCTATGTAAAAAAATCAAGAGAAATCCCACACTAGAAAACTATCAGCACAGCTGAAAATCGTAGAACAATTAGAAGCAAACTCACCTAGAATGAGTAGATGGCAGGAAATAGTCAAACTTAGAGCTGAAATCAATACAATTGAAACAGAAAGAACAATACAAAGAATCAATGAATAAAAGAGTTTGTTCTTGGAGAAAGTCAAGAATATAGATAAACCCCTATAAAAAATAATCAAAAAGTAGAGAGAGAGAGTTTCCAAATTATTAAAATCAAAAATGAAAATGGGGACATATCAAGAGACACCCAGGAAATCCAGAGAATTATCAGATCATATTTTGAAAATCTATAATCCACAAAAATGGAAAACCTAGAAAAAATGGACAGCTATGTGGACAGTTACCATTTACTAAAGTTAAATCAAGAACAGATTGAATACCTAAACAGACCTATCACCTTAAAGGAAATTGAAGCTGTCCTTAAAAGCCTCTCTCCCCCCTCAAAAAAGACCAGGTCTAGATAGTTTCAGTCCAGAATTCTACAAGACATTCAAAGAGAAACTACTACCAATACTCATGAAACTGTTTCACACAGTAGAAATTGAACAAATATTGCCAAACGCTTTTATGAGGCCACAATAACCCTATTACCCATGCCACTCAAAGACACAAAAAAGACAGAGAATTACAGACCAATTCTCTCGTGAATATTGATGCAAAAATTCTCAATAAAATTCTGGCAAACCCTATACAACAACATATAAAAAATATCATCCACCATAATCAAGTAGGCTTCATTCAGAAATGCAGGGATGGTTCAACATACAAAAACCATAAATGTCATCCATCACATATACAAACTGAAGAAAAAAAACACATGATTATATACTTAGATGATGAAAAAACCTTCGACAAACTCCAACACTCCTTTATGATAAAAGTCCTGAAGATATCAGGAATATAGGGAAATATCTAAATATAATAAAGGTGATTCACAAGAAGCCAACAGCCAACATCAATCTAAAGGGACAAATAGTCAAAGCAATCCCTCTAAAATTAGGAACTAGACAAGGATGTCCTCTCTCCCCTTATCTATACAATATAGTTCTCTTATATTTATGGTTGTGAGCCAAGCCTTTAACCGCTGAGCTATCTCAGAGTTTTTGCTAAAACAATAAGAGAATGAAAGGAGATTAAGGGGATACAAATTGGAAAAGAAAAAATGAAACTATCTCTATTTGCAAATGATATGATTGTGCACATAAATAACTAACAAAATTCTACCAGGGAACTTCTACAGCTGATAAACACCTTCAGCAATGTAGCAGGATACAAGATTAACTAAAAAAAAATCAGTAGTCCTCCTATATACTAAAGATAAAAGGGCTGAAAAAGAAATAAGGTAAACTTTAGCCTTTATAATAGCTGCAAATAGAATTAAATGCCTTCAAGTAACTATAACCAAAGAAGTAACAGATCTATTTGCCAAAAATTTTAAATCACTGAAGAAAGAATTTCAAGAGGATATCGGAAAATGGAAAGATCTCCCATGCTCCTGGATAGGTAGGATCAACATAGTAAAAATGGCAATCCTACTAAAAGCAATCTACCAGTTCAATGCATTTCCCATCAAAATCCCAAACAAATTTTTACAAACCTTGAAAGAATAATACTAAATTTCATTTGGAATAACAGGAAAGGCAGGATTGCCAAAATAATTTTGTTCAATAAGAGCAACTCAGGAGGCATCACCGTCTTCGACTTCAATTTTTATTATAGAGCTACAGTAATAAAAAAAAGCCTGGTACAGGCATGAAAACAGACTTGTGGATCAATGGAATCAAATTGAATTTCCTGACTTTAACCCAAAAACCTATGAACACCTGATCTTTGAGAAAGAGTCCCAAAATATTCAATGGAAAAAAGATAGTATCTTTAGCAAATGGAGTTTGCATAGCCAGATGGTAGTATATAGAATAATGCAAATAGATCCAAGCCTGTTACCCTGCACAAAACTCATATCTAAGTGAATCAAAGAACTCAGCATAATCCCAGCCACACTGAACTTGATAGAAAAGAGAGTGGGAAATACCCTCAAATGCATTGGCACAGGTGACCACTTCCTAAATATAACACCAGTAGCACAGACACTAAGAACAACAATAACTTAGTGGGACCTCCTGAAACTGAGAAACTTCTGTAAGGCCAAGGACACAGTCAATAAGACAAAACGACAGCCTATAGAATGGAAAAAGATTTTCACCAGCCCTACAAGTGACAGAGGACTGATCTCTAAAATATATAGAGAACTCAAGAAACTAGAGCCCAAAACCTTGAATAACACAATCAAAAAATGGAGTTCAGTACTAAAAAGGGAATTCTCAGCAGAAGAATTACAAATGGCTGAAAGGCACTTGAAAAAGTGCTTATCATCTTTAGCCATCAGAGAAATGCAAATGAAAAGAAGCTGGAGATACTATCTTACCCTTGTCGGAATGGCTAAGATTAAAGATACAGATGGCAGTCTATGCTGGAGAGGATATGGAGCAATGGGAACACACCTCCATTGTTGGTGGGAGTGTAAACTTGTTCAGCCACTTTGGAATGCAGTATGGTGGTTTTCAGAAAACTGGGAATCAATCTCCCCAAGGATTCAGCAATACTACTCCTGGGTATATAGCATAAAGATGCACATTTGCACTCCTAAGGGATTAGTGCAACGATGTTCATAGTAGCATTATAAGCAGGGGATGTACTCACTCATTAGTGGACTTTAAATCAAAAGCAAAGCCTTCCCAAGCTGCAAACCATGATCACTGAACAGCTTGGTATATGAAGCACCTTGAACTTGCACCTTGGAGCCCATTCCTCACAGAGAAACATTGACCCAGTCTTGATGTTTGGATGAGGAATGCATATTTGCCTAGATTGGATGCTGAACTAAGTAAGCCACATTGGGACCTTGGGACCTCCTGCCCTTTTCGATTAGGAGATCAGGAAATGAGGAGAAGAGAGTGACGGGGAGGGAAGGGAAGGGAAGGGAAGGGAGTTTGAACAAGGGGATACATGGATAAAAAATGAGGCTTTATTCATAATAATAAAAAATTAAAAGAAAAAAGAAAGCACTAGTGCTCAGTTATAAAATTAAGTAATGTTTCTGCTTAAAGTTTGTCTAGGTTCCCTCATTCCTTGATTTAACTTGCTTACTGTTTGTTGTAAATAAAGTAAATGATTATTTTTTTAAAAAAATAAAAGCCTATATGGTTGACTAGCAGGTGTTCATGCCAATTCTGGGACCAATTATCTATGTGTCAAAGGCAATTCTAAAGTGCTTGAGGTATAAATGAAACAAGATGAACCTTGAGCTGATGGTTGTTAGAGCAGACAGGTCTTTATATGTGTTTTTGCCAAAACTATGTAAAAACCAGGTGGAATATTTATGTAATTTCAAATTTTAGCAGCAATATTTTTAAAAGTAAGTTGAAATCTGTTCTCTTTTCATTTAAATTGATACATTAAAAATGTTATCATTTCAAAATGCCACTGACTCCTTTTAAATTGTCCTGTATCTGTGTGGCTGGCAATGCTATGCTGGATCAAGAGGTTTCTGCTGTATACTTTGCTGTTATGTGTGATAAAAAAGGCTTTCCTGAATAAAAAGAGACAAAGTTGGTAAAAAGTATAATTAATTATATGAGAAATGAAAAATGGTGTTTGTTGTTCATTTTCCTTAGAAGGTAGTAGGGCAAAGACATAGATGCTTTTAGGTAAATACCTTTATTTTCAATGACTTAGAATATGTGGCCAAAATTTTCTGTTGGCATTACTCTAAAAATGTGCTCTGAATAGAAAACAGATATAAGCCCATTAAAAAGAAAAGAAAGAAAAATCTTCCATTAACTATATGTGTTTTATGTTCATTATAACTATACCTGATATATGTTTAAAATATCTATATTCAAAGACTAATAATCCAGGTCACTCTAATTTTCTACTTTAGTATGTGCTGTTTAAGTTATGCAGAAAAATTTCATTTTCAAATATCATTATATTGCCTTAGTTATAAATTTCTCAGAATAATAGCTGATACAAAAATATAGTACAGCAAATAGTTTTACATTCTTAAGCATCAAGATTTTACTAGTTCTAGAAAAAATCATGTTATTTATAAAAACTAACATTAACAATTATTATTAAAATAAATGAAAAACACTTATTACAAACTATTATCAGATAATTTGAAATTATAACTATGTAGGACCTCACGGAAAAGCAATTCTTTTACAAAACAGTTTGCTCATGAATCAGTTTGCCATTGGATGTGAACTGCATTAAAATATTTTGTTTCATATATTTAAAATTCATATATTTTACAAGAGCTATAATATATTCTCATAAAAAAGGCCCTTATTTATTTTCTTGAGGTAAATTCAAAAAATTTTTTGCACCAAATAGCATTTAAGAAAATTTGTTCAAAATAATACACACAGTTGTACAGAACACTTAATATATATTGACAATAGTATTCATTAATAGATAAAATAGGTCTTATCAAATTTGTAATAAAAATTTAATAACAAAAACCTCAAAAATTGTACCTGTTCAATTATATTCTTTTTTCCCTCCCTTCCTTCCTTTCCTCTGGTACTCTTTTCCTCACCCCTCTCTTTCCTTTCTTCCTTCTTTCTTTCTTTAAAAAAGCTTCCCTGTACCTGTAGCCAAGAGTTACCATAAACTCATGATCTAGTCCCTAAATGCTAAGCCTTGAGGCATGCACAACCACATGGTTTTGATTTTTAATCCAATGCTTGAATAAGTATACTGAAATCTTATATTAGAGTTGTTTGATTAACAATTCTCTTAAGATCTATTTGGTTTCTTTATGTGTGTGAATATTTTGCCTGAATGTATATATGTATACCATGTTTATGCCTGGAACTCTCACATGTCAGAAAAAGATAATGTTGAATTCCACACTGTAGTTATGCCTTATTGTGAGCAGCTATGTGGGTTGGAAATTAAATGTGGGGTTTCTACAAGAAGGAAGGAAGGGAGGGAAGAAGAGAAAGAGGAAGGGAAGAAAAATAAAAAGTAAAATAAAATGAAAGAAAAGAAAAAAGAAAAGAACTTGAGAAAATTTCAGATGTGTTTATATTACATTTCCATTGAAAGAAATTGATGACATTTTAATCACTTAATAAGTATTCTTAAGCACTGAACCATCTTTATAGCCCTTTGAGTTCATAAAAAATGACAATTAAGGCTCAACATACAGAGAGAGCTGCATGATTTAGGGAAAATATTAAGGAGCCAACCAGATGGTTTAGCAACTAAAATGAACTTGGACTTAAAGTTGAATGACTTGAGATCAACTTCTGGAACCTACATAGTAGAAGGAAAGAGCTGATACCCACAAGTTACCTTCTAGCCTGCCCACAAACACACAAACAAGCAAAAATGCACACACCAAAGAATAACTAACTTTATGTAATAAATAAAATTTATATAATAAATAAATGTTTCACATTAAGAGAAATTAAAATCTAAATTTAAAATGTACTCTCCTAAAGTATAGATTAGTGGAAAATTCAGACTTTTAAAGGAACCTAAAGTTCACTTTAAATTCATTATATACAGACAACTCTAGTGAAAATGTGAAACAGTTAGTTATAGATTAAATACTCTATAAAACCTGAGTATCCTGTTATAGGAACAAAAACAAGTTTGTTGTCATTTAGCAGGCAAGGAGTTTCCTCTAGCCACAAAAAAAGTCTGAAAAACATATAAGCTTAAACAGTTACAGTGTATAAATAGCCGTTCTACAATATGTGAAAAGATACCAATTCCTTGCAATAAGAATTAAGAAATCAATGCATAGACATTTGTAGCAAAAGCCATTTAACCTTCATGAAAATGTTAAATAAGTACTTGGATATTATGCATGAGTATGGAAACTATATTTCAAATTTTCATTGTAATTTTAATAGTATGTTCAGTTATTTATCATTTGTTGACTTATTAAATCTAGAACGATGACTCAAAAGAGGTCCATCGCTCTTATGATGTGTCATGGATCACTAGCTTGCTTACCTTAACAAGCAAGGTGTTTCATAAAGTACATAAAAAAGATATCAAAGTTGAGTTGGGCACAGAGAGAGTAGAATAACATTCTTGATTATTCTGGTTTTCTTTTATGCTTTTAGAAATGAAGTGTACGAAACACTAAGAAAATTTAAATATTCCATACTTCAAGGAATTCTATAGACAACTAATATTATTTTTTCCTATAGGTAATAGAGTAAGATAAGCTCTGACTGGACTTCTGTGTGTTAGTAAGATAACGCCCACATGCAACCCATCTGTAGTTTCCCAGAACATTAGTGCTTATTTTAAATGTATCTATCTTTTTCAAATTCTGATTTTAAAACTAAATTTTTTTAGCATAAACTTACTAAACACAACCACTGAGAATAAGCAATAAGACTGGCTACTGGTCTAATAAGTACTTGGCTTTCACATTTTTACTTTCAAAGAGCCTGGACACTTGCATATTATGTAATCACAACTTGTGCCTTATTTCAACTTCCCTCTGACAGCTGAAAATCAAGCATTTCAAGCTATGGCTCAGAGTTTTGTTGCTATGATTGTCCTCTTTAATTGGAAAGTTGTAACTTCCAAATGCTAGATTATTTTAGTGTAGTAGGTTCCAAGCTGTGTATATGCATATGGGGCTATGAAATTCACTATTAGAAATGACTGAGAGTTGAGTTAAAGGCTTTAAAATCTTTCAAAATACCATGCCTCCTTTATCTGTGAAACTTTCTGTGATTCTGAAATGTCTTTTCTTAGAGGACAGAGGGAGTAATCTCAGTGTCCTGAATAAAGGAAATGAAAGAAGTAAAACGAGGGAAAACGGTAGGGAGAAGTAAGGAATGTGACGAAGGAAGAAATGGATGGCTGAAACACAGTATAAAATGAAAGAAAAGGGCATAAGGTATTTGTTTTTCTGAGCCTGGGTTACATTGCTTGATATACCTCTCAGCTCCATTGATTTTCCCATAAGTTTCATAAATTTTTGTAGCTGAAAAAAAGTCATTGTATTTCATTTTGTTATACATTCACCTGTTGATGAACATCTTGGCTGATTTTATATCCTTACTATTATGAAATGAGCCATGATAAATAAGAATGTGTATTTTTTTAGTACAATGCAGAGTCCCTTGGGTACATTACCAGGAGTTCCTAATATTTGACTTGCTGGGTTCCTAACATTTGGATTTTAGCTTCAGTTAAATGAGCATATCCAGGTGGCAGTCAATAAAGGTATTGCTGGAAAGAAGTTATAAGACTGGGCAGTGGATTGGGGTTCTCTAGAGTTAGAGAGATAATACAATAGAATGAGGCTTACCTAGGATGAAAGCTAGAAGGAAGAACTTGCATTGAAGAGGATGAGGGAGGAACAAGGGCAAATGGGAAAGAGAATCAACCAACCTGAAAGATACATGAATGTCCCATATGGAAACCTGTTATTTTGTAAAGTAATTTTAAACAAGAAAGAAAATAAGATGGAAGGGTTGTGAGAAAAAAAATAGAAGGAAGAAATTATTTACAGAAGTCACTGGCTTATGTGTGTTGAGGTTCCTCAGCCTTTAATAAATTAAGAATATGGAAAGTCATCCTAACTTAAGGTACATGTCTAATAAACTTGATGCAACTCATTCACTTATTGTCTTCCTGTTTATTTATTAAAATTGTCATATTATCAGGTACTGTGCTAGAGTTACATGAAATAATTATGCTTTTTAAATTCCTAACGTTTGCAGGAATCTGATGTCCCAAATGAAAATAAGGTAACTGCTTCTAAATTTATTAAAGAATGTTCATCTCCATCAGGACTCTGAGGAAATATTCATTGTAAATGTTTATTTATTGAGATTCTTAAACTGAATCAGATACTTAGAAGTCCATAGCAATAAAGTCATTATTCATGATGCCCATTGCAAAAAAGTCTGTGTTGAATACACATTTTATGAACAGATTACTTACATCTTCATAACTTGCCTGTATTACCGTTCATATTTCAGATTTTACACAACTCACTATGTATTATATATCAAGTTCTTTTCACAGACATGACAAATATAGAAATAGAAGAGAAAGTAAGCATATTTAGTCTTTGGCACATTGTATAGTACATTATTAACATTCAATATATATTTGTCTTACAAAGAAATTTTTAATTAATAGTGATCAAATTCATTTAAGAATAAAGCACTATCATGCATCTGAGGATTGATTACAAATTATTACATTTTTCCAATTGGAGCAAACTGCCTGAAAGAAACTATTATAGTCTTTGGTAAACAGTGGTAGGCTGTCCAAATTCTTCTTCACTGATGAATTTGGAGTCTCAGGAATTGTGAGTGTTAGCAGCCTCAGTGTCAGCTGTCAGTTCCCTGAAGCAATAACTGAGCTGAAGAGAATGGGTTCCACAGAATGATTCATGTGTTACTTTGCAATTTTCTTCAAAATGATAACCTTCCATCTTAGAGGGAATCTCATTAATATACAGGATGTAGGAAAAAAGGTAAAACAACAGGATGTTCTCAGGGGAAATGAAACATTACATTTTGAAGGAATGCTTCATAAACTCAGAAAGTTATCAGTTCAGAGGTTTGATGATTTGAGTTCAATTTCCATGATGGAATGACAACTAACTCTGCAACTTTCTCTCTGGACTTCTCTCTCTCTCTCTCTCTCTCTCTCTCTCTCTCTCTCTCTCTCTCTCTCTCTCTCTCTCTCTCTCTCTCTCTCTCTCTCTCTCTCTCCCCTTCCCTCCCTCCCTCCCTCCCCCCCCTCTCTCTCTCTCTCACACACACACACACCAATAATAATAAATTAATAAATATAAGATTTCATTTCAAGTGTTCTCAAAGAAACAAATGACACACATTGAAGTTCTATGAAAATAAAGAAATCAAACTCAAATTCTATACATAGTAAGAAATAATAAAGAATAGGGCAGAAATTAATAAAAATGGAGGCTATACAACAGTAAATAGTGTCAATCACTCAAAGAGTTGGTTCTATGACAATAAATTCAAGAGTTACAAAACTCTATCCAGACTAAGCAAAAGAAACAGAAAGGGGGTTAGGTATGCAGCAGAGTGATCTTTAAGTTGCCAATCTAGTACCTAAAATACGATCATTTGTGCTTCAGGGTGCAGCCTCATCATCATGGATAGATTCTTTTATCTTATATGGGAATGGACCGTCTGCCTTGTTTGTTTCTGCTGTTCCATGATCCAAATTGATTCAAGAGGAAAGGTTTAAGATAATGAATGAGTTATCTCCTTTTCTAAGTCAAATTTGTCTTAATTAGGGTTTCTAATGCTACAACAAAACACCACGACTAAAAAGAAACTTAGGGAGAAAAGGATTTATTTGGCTTACAGGTCTATATTACTGTTCAGGACAGGAACACAAACAGGGTAGGTACCAGAAGCATGAGTGGATGCAGAGTCCATGGAGGAGTGTTCCTTACTGGCTTGCTCCCTCTCGCTTGCTCAGCCATCTTTTTATAGAACCCAGGACCACCAACCCAAGGATGGCACCTCCTACATTGGGCTGGGTCCTCCCTCATCAATCACTTGTAAAGAAAAATGTCCTATAGCTGGGTCTTACTAGCTATAGGGCATTTTTTCATTTGAGGTTCCTTTCAGTAACTCTAGCTTATGTCAAATTGATATAAAACTAGCCAGCACAAGATGTGTAAATAAAATATACCCTTTTCAGCTCAAGTTACTTTTGGCCATGATCATTACCACAATAGTTGTGGTGTTTGGAATAAAAATGGCCACCTTAGTCTCATATGTTGGAATGCTTGGGCCCCAGTTTTTGGAAATGTTTGGGTAAGGATTAGGATGGATGAAGTATATAACTGTGGGTTTTGAGGTTCAAAAGCGTATAACATGCCCACACTTGCTTCCTCATCAATTACTTCCAACTGAATGCCTTATAGCTGGATTTTATGGAGGTATTTTCTCAAGTGAGGATCCCTCCTTTCCGATAAGTCAAGTTTGTTTGCTAAATTGACGTACGACTAGCCAGAACAAAAATAAAAGAGGTAGATGTAAGACAAAGGTTGAGATACACTGTGGGCCTAAATAGGAATGCTAAATCAGCTCCTCTGTGCTTGTTTTGAGGATGCTTTATTCTGTGCCTGTGGCTGAAGGCAGTGTTTTCCATCCAGACTTATTTTGTCGCTAAGCTTTGTTTCTCTCAAGTCAGTTCTTGAAAATGCTATTAACAAAACCACTATTTTATGTTTTAGTTAGAAACTAATTTAAAAATTGCAATAAAATTAAAATAAAAAAATAGAGTTGGGAGTGATAAGTATTTGGATGTTCAGGAAGGGGAGACTTGGAGTACACAGTAGACAAAAGGATATAGTCAAGATGTATTTTATATATGTGTAAATATTTTTTTAAAAATAAAATATGTCAAAAATAAAAACTAGAGAATGGTTGAAAGAAGCAGTAGCATTTCCGTGAAAATGTATTACTAAAATGTGCCATAGTTTCCCAATTCAGCAAGCATGTATAGCAGTGACTATTATCTGTGTTGCATTCCCAGTGCAACACTGTTCCCAGTGTTGTTAATTTCAATAATGGCATTTATGTTGACAGAATGACACTCCCTGACTATCTTATAATAGAAATAAGCAGAAACATATGTGAGCAAGTTAGTTATCATAGAAACAGACACTGGCAGCTGTTCAAGTTAGACAAGAAAATTCAGTTCTGTTACTTCTCATCTCTTCATAAAGATGAATCTTAAAATTGCATATCAGGTTACTTTTTTTTACTAGAAATGAGTCCTTTTAAGGGATTTGGAAAAAAATCACATGTAACTTGTGGATGTGCAATGATATTATTATTATTATTAAATAATTTCTTGTTCCTCATATTTTTCCACAAGCATAAACCCATTCTTTAGGGGAAAATTCGATTAAATTAACTCAATAATATTGTTACCAAAAAATATTTTCCTCAGATACTATACTGTGTTTGCTTTCCTGAGAAGAATGGTCTAAATTTCATCCCCTTACAGAAAGCTCACATGAGCTGATATATCATTGGAATAGTGCTTACATGCTGCACTAACCTTTAATCTGCTCCACCTGACAATAACAAGATGTAATGCCTTTCAATTATTTAGAGAGTAATACACTGGAAAAACTAATGTGCCTCTTGTTTGTTTCCTCAAAAACCTAATACAACATTTATTGAAGGTTATCAATGAGAGGGTTTCTGCCTAATGAACATTACAAATGGGTAGCATACAAGAACACATTTAGATTTTTAAGGACAATTTACAATACTGTTGTAAAAAAAATCCAATGCTTACATTTCAAAGACTGTATTTTCACCTCTGGCATTTATTTTGTTTTCCTTTCTTCAAGTTTATGTTTCCTAGATCCTTAAATATATGCTGGATTTGAAACACTATATTCTGTACATTATCTTTAACATTAAGTGGGTGCTTTATAGCAACAAATCCATTGTGTTCTCACAATGAGTCACATTGTACTTTCTCCACTTTCATGATATTCTTGATCTATAATAACCTTATGTATTAAATATTAATATATTTATGAAATATTTGGTAAAACATAGTAAAAGAAAATAATCAGTCCCTAAGGTTCACATTGACTGTATGTACCTATGATAGCTGCAAATCAATGTGATTTAAAGCCCTTATAATATTTTCCAAATTCCTATAAACATATATTTTTATGAGAAATGGTGCTCCAACCCAGTGTCATAACAACAAAGAAAAGTTTAAGTGTACCATCATAAAATTTATATGGGGATTTGTACACTTCTTTTTGCACCCAAGTATAGAAGAAAATATTTTTTTTCTTAGACAACCCTAAAATCTTAATTGGCAGATACACATAAATGCAAGTTTGCTTTGTACATTTACCTAGTTCCATATCTATTCATTTATTATTTTTCTTTATTTGCAAAGATCTACCACAACTTACTTTGCCACAAACTGCTTCAAGACAACTTTTAAGTCAAACATGAAATGCCATATTTACCTTTGTAAAATTTCCACAGATTATGTGATTTGCAATAAGAAGTTTTATTTTGTTTAAAAATTTGCTCCATGTTTCTTATAGCAAGAGGCTTTTAGAAAGAAGTACAAAATAAAGCTGTAGCTTATCAAAGTTCACATGGATTGGCCACTTCCTATTTACAGTTTAGTTTTAATTAAGATATTCAGTGTTCATAGTAATTTTATTTTGTATTTAATAGCAAAACAAAAAATGATATAGTAAATCCTGTAAGAAATGGTCAAATAAAAACTTTAACTTTATGTAGAAATAGTATGCCTTGAATTGGAATAGTTATTTTAACTTATGAATAATAATCAATAGAAGACAATATGGTAATAATAACAAAAAATTCAAATAAAGTAATGTAAAGATTTATATTACATATTTTAGCCTACATATTTAAGGTTCACAATAGTACCTCAGTAGACTATAACTGTACTAGCTATAGTATGTGGTTAAAATATTTCTTAATGCACATAATAAATTATTTTCCCCATTATTTGAGACTTACTGCAACATTTTTGGATTAATTTTGTCATTTTATGTCCAAAGTGAATGGCCCTTAATGGTAAGAATGCCTTTGCCATGTCCTGAACAGATTTGGCATTGACCTGAGTAGGGCAATGGGGAATGGAGAAATGACAGACACATACAGAAAAGTTTTGTCAGGTGGACCATGTGTTCCAATGAAGGTGTACTTACAGACTGCAAAGTCAGGGTATTCATTTCATTTTAAACCATAGAAGGCAACCAGTTACCTAATATCAGTAGGGGGTCTCTATAGGGGTGCTCAGATTGCATCCATCCTGGAGGAGGAAGTTTGGTTGATACTTTCTGCACACATTCTCAACATCTGTACTGTGTCTACTCAGATGAGGGAAGGTCTTGCCATTCCCAAGCCTGAACCAGCAAAGGCTTTGACACTTCTATGGGTCTGAAATACTGGGGTCCTTGACAAGGTCATGTTTGTGTCAACAGCACACATTCATTTAAGACTTCATCTACTCACAACACCCTTTGAGTTTATATAGTGATTTTCTTGGGCTTGTAATATATAGTTTTAAAGACTTTCATGAATATCTACTTATATATCATATGTTTATTAACATGTTCACAAAACACAAGCATTTCCAGGGTTAATATCTAAAATTCAGCATTAGGTCATCTTAGCATACTGAAACATATTTAGAAATTTAAGGCTGTTACAGTGTCATCTAAAAGAGGGGGCAGGAAATGCATTTAAAATGTAGATTGCTAACTTATCTACTGTAAGAATTCACTATATCACCATGACCTCAACCACCGAGTGAAATTTGGATACCAATAGATGCTAAACACAGATATTTTCAATATGATCTAAATATCTCAACTGACAGCTACAAGAGCATAATCATAAGTAGGACTTGAGGCACATTTGCAAAATATCCTCATCTTTCTTGAAAATATAAGTAACCCATACCACTAATAATTCTCCACATCTATTACAAAACATAAAAGCAGGGCAATTTTTGTAGATTTAATTGTTAGTGTAGTAACCATAAATACCCCTCCTTCTTCCTTCCTCTTTTCTGCTTTTGAACCTTTCTTTCAGCCTTTCTGACTTCTTCCCTTTTCTTTTTGCAACAAATGTTAGAAGTCCACAATGTTGTCCAGCTCTCTGCATGTGTTAGGGATAGAAATAGAGATGCTATGGTAATGCTATTCTTCAAATTTACAGGGAAATAATTAAATAAATGAGAACAATACTACTCCTTCCAAATTTTCAAGAAAAACACAATTTATCCAATAAAACATTAGTGTTCTAAGGAAAAAGTTGGAAAGAAGAAGATGTTCAAGTTGTTAAGTGGGGACTGAAATTTAAGACTTCTCAAGAAAATCAGGAATAAAGATAAAACCAAGTAGGGACTTCGGTGTAAACTTAGTGAAGAATTTGTAAGATTATCATAAAAACACAGCACTAAAGCAATAAAATCATGTATAAATGATAACATTGACCTACTTAAAATGTGTGATAATATTGTTCTGAATGTTGTGAAAACTCATTGAGGTTCACCTTTACAATATGTGTCTATGAAGATGATATTGACATTTCCTGCTGTGTGTGTTATTTAGCTTCTTGAAATTTGAAATTTTATATCTCAATCAAGATTCCTCTTCACATCAGTAGGAATTTCTAGGGCACATTCAGAACTTGAAACACTCACTGGTTATTCTCTCTTTTGATATATTTAGTCCATTTTTGATGTGATTGGCTGTCTTCTACATATATTCTATATGTTAATGCAACTCTAGATCTTCAGGTACTTATTAGTCCAAATATCATGTATAAATTTGAGAAAAATAGTGCTTCTGCATCAAAAATCTTCACACTTTCATATTATGAAAATAAACAGGTTGTTTGTTTGAAAAATCTTAGATCCAATATTTTCTGATCTGGGCTGCCATAATACATAATGCAATATTTATAATATTTTGGCATTTTAATGCCTTTCACTTGCAAAGTGTAGAAACAGACATATTAAATATCTTTTCAAAGACACATAACATGCATCAAAATTCATGCCCATACCAAGGTCCTTTGTAAAATGACAACAAATTCTTTAGATCCTTATTTAATTAAAAGAAATGTAAATAGTAGGAATATATATATCAAGATAGGAACAAGGCTTCTTGGTGGGACTCAGAACTAAATATCTAAGAAGTAGATCCTAATAAATGTCACCACAAAAAGCATGAAAATGTGGTACATACACAGTGTGGAATTCTATTCAGCTGTAGAGAAAAGTGTATTCAATCTTTCTGTCTCACATTTTCCTCAGAAAATCCATGAGAACTTCTAATTTAATGTTCTTTACAGGCACTTAGAGGCTACAAAACTCCAAGTAAGCAGATGCCTCAATTTGCTTATCTGGGCAGAGTGAAAAAAACTATTGCACAAAACTCAGTTTTCAGATGAGTTTTACTGGTCAATCAAGCTCTTTCATCATGTAAGGGCAGTAGTAATCACTTATTATGTATACATCATAGCTAAAATTGAAGTATCATACATTTTTGGAAAAATAATTTACTTCCACAGTAATAGGCCCTTTTCCTTGGAAAGCACTTAAATCACCCTTACCTAATGGTCAAGTTGATTGCCATCAGCATGTTATAAATCCATCTTGACTTGTATTTGACATCATAGTATTAAAGGGTTCCTTGAGAATTTTCTCTTTTTTCATCTGCCTCCACTCATTTGATTATCATCCATACTCAAAGTCTTAAATACTGTTTTATTTATGATAAGGGCTTTGAATTTTTTATTTTTAGTGTAGTTTGCCTTTTTTTGAAAATTAAGCTCACAATGCAACTTTTATTTTGTTTGAAGTCTAATAGAAATCACAAACTTAACATTTTCCTTCTAAACCTGACCATGTGTAGAGCTCACATTTCAATTAAGATGGCACAGAGACAGTTGAGCTACTGGGAGCTCATGGGCTCTGGACTGACAGTTGGAAACCTACATGGAACTGAACTAGGCACTCTGAATGCAGAAGACAGTAAGTGGCTTGGGCAGATTGTGGGGCCTCTGGCAGTTGGCCCAGGATTTATGCCTAGTACATGAACCGACTTTTGGAGCCCATTCCCTATAGAGGGATACCTTGCTCAGCCTTCATATGGTAGATGGGTTTAGTCCTGCCTCAACTTGATTTGCAGACTATATTGACTCTCTGTGGGAGTCATTATCCTCTCTGAGAAGTGGATGAGGGGTAGAGTGGGGAGAAGCTGGGGGGTAGCAGAAGGAGGGAAGGGAAGGGGAATTGTGGTTGGTATGTAAAATTAAAAAAAAAAACTTTTAAAGAAAAAAAGATGTAAACTCCATATTTACTCAGGATAAATTATAATACTAATTTTGGTGAGCCTCTTCCCCTTTTGTTTCCTATTTGATGTGTATATCATATGAGCACTACCTTTAAAATGAATCTTGAATCACACAGCAACACTTTGACTAGACCTGCATCCCATTATCTTTCCTTGGAATTGGTCATAATCTAGCTCTTAGGTCTCTTTGCTTCTTTCATACTATACCACTTCCATTCTAATTTTGACATATTTCAACCTAAGGAGAATGATCCACTTAGAATTTTATATCAAATCACTTTTCTGCTAAAACTTCTACAACTATTTTCCTTCATACAGAAGTAAATTGTAAGAAGTGAAAACAAAATTCTTTCTTTGTGATATTCAAATTGGTGGTTATTTTAGCTTTTTTAGGTCTTCACTGAAATCTCAATTAAGAGTTGATGTTTAGGCCGGACCGGTGCCCTCTGCGGCGTCCCAGCACACTCTGGAGCAGGGGGCAGCTGAACTCTGCACCTGGCCACACCCACAGCTCCTGCTGCTGCTGAGGGTATCTGCAAGGATCCCTACTGCAACCCCGAACTGAGTGAACTGAGCAAACCAACTGCAGGGGTCTCTGAGGGGTGGATTCGAACCCTGACCAGAGGTGAGGAGGGTTCGGCAGGCCTCAGCG
>PVIH01006137.1:82205-114825 GCA_004025045.1 Sigmodon hispidus | reverse complement strand
AGGAGGAAAGGAAGGAAGGAAGGAAGGAAGGAAGGAAGGAAGGAAGGAAGGAAGGAAGGAAGGAAGGAAGGAAGGAAGACAACTGAAAAGAGAGAAACTGAAGTAAAGAGTTGGGTCATGCTGAACTGAGAGTCTGTCTGGATTCCATGGACTACAGCTAACTAGAAACTGGCTTGTATTGCTGCCTGTTCCTTGTACTTTGGTGCCCTCTGCAGGCCTTGGAATTCACTACTAGAAATTAGTGTGTATGAAGGGGCGGACAGAGTGTCTGTCTGTGCTGTTTTTTTGCAGTAAAATTGCCACACATTTGTGTGTGTGTGTGTGTGTGTGTGTAAGCTGAAAGGAAAACTTTAAGAAAGAGTGTTTAAAATGAAGTATTTGTTATTCTGAAGCTCCTATAAGCAAGGCTTTTTCTATATATTTCAAGTTAGACTATCAATAAGCATACGGATAAAGAGCAGTGAGCTGCTGGGCAGAGAGGGGGCTGGAGGCCAGCAGAGTACAAGAATGATAGATCCCTGCACACACATACACAGGTATGCACACTTATTCTGATATATTAATAGATTAATTGTTTCAGTTTTAGGACAAGCCACATATTGTACCTTCAGGTTTTGTATTTCACATCTGAGAAGTGTTGAGTGTTACTACTGAGAGAAAAGAAACACAGTCATAGGAAAAGGTATCCATTCAGACTCTCCTCCCTAGACTTCATTTCATCAGACAAGTTAGCCATTAGCACACTGGTGTGGAAAGCCTGAGAAGTTGGGAGGCTGGTCCAGCAGCAACTCTAAGCTTTCTCCATCTCCTGCTCCACAGCAAGCCTTCCTCTCAGTGAAGTTCAGTTACTGGGTATAGCTTTCAGAATTCTTTGATCATGCCATGGTCAAACAGTGATCATCTGAGTCACTACGCTGCTTGCCTGAGAAGAGAGAAGAGACCACTGTCTTAGAATAGGAAAATGCTGGGTGCTGAAGACAAAATCACACCGGCTTTCCTGGGGTGATTCAGTTGCTCTGAATCATCCAGTGAAAACAAGCATTTTGCCATCTGGTCATCGCCTTGGGGCTGAGGTGTCAATCCCTGTCCTTCATCCTGCCCTTCTTAGAAAAACACTGGCCCTGGGTGGTCCAGATGGCTGCAGGCCTCTGTACAATGAACAGAGGCAGCTGATGCATGTGACTCCCTCTGCCCCAGGAAGTCCTCCCATACAAAAACACATTAGAGAGATGTTCTTCCTGAGTGGTTTGTTAGAGTCAACCACTTCTGGGAAAGGAAACATAAAAGGCCCCAGAAATTGTACAATGTCTCCACCCTCAGCCCTTGCAGATAAATGAGGCCAACATGTTATGCAGCACCTGTTCCAGCCTGTTCAAACTGTGGAGATCCTAAAAGTGCCTCTCCAACAGCAAGAAAAGAAGCATTTTAATAACAAGCCTTATTGCATCTCAGGCTGTTTTCTCCTTTCTATGTTAGTTCTTTCCCTGGACGGGAGTTGTCTGTAGCAATTCCCTCTTCTGAGGCTCAACACAGAAACTAAGGTTTCTCCAGCTCACATCTAATGCAGACAACCTCCAGCAGCCTTTGGGAAGGAAAATCTAATGGAAGAGTGCAGAAGTCATCTCTGAGTGCGAGTGAGGATTGATGAAAGTCTCCAAAGCCCACAGCAGCAAAAGCACCTAACAGGAATCTTGGAAGTCCTCAAAGACACCATCATTGGCTTAGTCCAAACTCTCCTCTATGCACAAGGGGAATTTGAAGACATTAACAGAATGAGATGTAGCCACCAGTAATGTTTAAAGGTATCATTTACACTGTGGTATGAACTCAAGTGTATTGACTGGGGTCGTCACCTAGAAGTATACCTTGCAGAATCTGTCTAACATGCATGAGGCCCTGAGGTCAGTCCCAGTATGGCAAAATAAATAAAGGATTACTATGGTGATTTAATTGATAAATATATTTATTTAGAGTTTTCTGTTGCTTTTGATGATGAAGGGAACTTTTAATTTTTATTTTGGAGGATTGTCTGAAATTACTGCATAGCTTAGAGTGACCTTGAACTCCTTCAGAATCTCGACCTCCATCTCAAATACTGGGATTACAGGTGTGTGTCACCAATCCAATTTTCCCAGTAACATATATTTCTGGTATATAAGAACTGTTAATGATAAGTGTTAATACATCAAAATTGATATTGGCATTGTGAATGCTAATATCAATATAGAACACTAACATACATATACATATTCCTATTAGAGGAGTCAAAATATTGAGCAAAAGGTCACATTTTGTAATCTCCAGTCAGAACTCTCAACTTGAATGTTACTAATGGTTTAAACCAAACTATTTGGTTCTATTTGAGGGCAGCTGCCCTGTGTAATAGAGAGTGTGTAAAGGTAGACATGCATTTCTTCCTAGGAGCCATGATCAGCAGCTTTCTACCAGTTGTAACAACAAAAAAAAAAATGTCTTCTGGTGTTGCCATATGTCTCCTGGCAGAAGGCAAACTCTACCCTATCAGAATTTATGCCAGTCACTAGCACAGAAGCTTAACTTGGCCTTTCTTTAAGTGGCAAAGGTGGAAAGCATCCATATATTATTCAACTGATTACTAAAGAGACAGACATTTTCAATGCTGCCCTTTTTTATTCCCTACAACTCTTAATATATGCCATGTCCAGAGAAGCTCAACCCCAAAGAATTGCAAAGCTGAGCAAAACTAAGTAAAAGACTGGGCTTGAAAAGAAGGAAGAAAATGGAGGCTGATGGGCAGGGTTGAGTTATAACAGCTAAATAAAGAAGAGGAGTGAATGTCTTAGAAAACAAAACAAAAGAGAAGTCAAGAAGACTACCTATAACTGTGGTGCAATTCAGGGCACAGACTCTGCTCATTCAGAGAAACAATATCTAATCTTTAAATAAAGTATGGCCAGTCAGAAGACAAAAAGAAACAGCGAAAGAATGTCACTGAGTTTTCAGAAGAACATGGATCCATAACCGGAAATTATGGCTCACCTGCTTGCATTCTCATCTGGTGAGAATAAGGCAGTTATCGATATGAGCATGTCCACTGAGACTGTAATGTTTTGGTGACTGGAAACAGGACAGAAAAGGGCACCTGTCAGACTGGCTGTCGATGGAGGAAAAGGTTCCCCCTGATTCTATCTTCTCATCCAATGGTCTTGGAGAAACAGGTGTGTTTCTTACTGTTTCAACCATACCATCTTGAATTCTAGGATTCTTTGGGCATGGAGACCCTGGAAGTAAACATCTGAGACCCTGGCTATGATTTTTGGGAGCCCCCTGAATTATTTTCTCCTCTAAGATCCATTTTTCTTATTTGTTTATGCCAGGTAACACACCTGACTTGAACAGCTCGTTATGAGTATCAAGAGGACAGAATTGGTTGAAAAATAGTCCTAACATCTGTCTCAGTTGAAGAAGAGTCTTGATAACTTCCTTTTTGATTTTTTTATTATGAATAAAGTCAGAATAACACCTGAATATTCAGTGGAAGCAATGAAAGCAAGAAGGTCCTGGTCAGACATTATACAGACACTAAAAGTCATGGATGCCAACCTAGACTACTGTACCAAGCAAAACTATCAAAAACATGGAGTAAACAAGATATTTCACAACATAACCAGATTTAAACAATACCTAACCAGAAATCCTGCCTGACCAAATGCCCTAGAGGGAAATCTTCAATCTTAGGAAACCAGAAACACCCATGTAACCACAAACAATTGATAAGCCCACAGAAGAACCCTCCACCACCAAAAAAGGAAATACAAGCTACTATCAAAAATTACAGAAAATATCAATCATTGGTCATTAATATCCCTTAATTTCAATGAAGTCAATACACCTATGAAAAGACACACCCTTGCATGATGAATACAAAAACAGAAGCCATACTTCTGCTGCATGCAAGAAACACACCTCAACTTTAAAGACAGACACAGGCTCAGAGTAAAGGGTTGGGAGAAGACTTTCCAATCAAATGGGCCTAGGAAATAAACTGGTGTAGCCATTCTAATACCTAACAAAATAGACTTTAAACTAAACTCAATAAAAAGAGACCAGGAAGGTCACTACTTATTCATCTCAGGAAAGTTCACTAAGATGAAATTTCAATCCAGAATATCTATGCCCCTAACACAAGGGAACCTATATATGTAAGAAAAACACTACTAAAGCTTAAACTTCATATCAAACCTGACACACTAATAGTGGGAGACTTTAATACCCCACTTTTACCCTTGGATCAACCAGACAGAGACTCAACAGAGAAATAAGGGATCTAGCAGGAGTTATGAGCCAAATGGACTTAGTAGATATATATCGAAAGAAATATACATATTTCTCAGTACCCCATGGAACTTTCTCTAAAATTGACCATATACTAGGTCATAAAGCAAATATCAACAGGTACAAAAAAAATAGGTTTAACTCCTTGTACCATATCAGATCAACATGATTTAAAGTTAGAGTTCAACAACATCAATAATCATAGAAAGCCTACGAACTCATGGAAACTAAACATCACTCAACTGAACCACCTCTAGGTCAAGGAAAAAATTAAGAAAGAATTCAAAATCTTTCTAGAATTTAACAAAAATGAATTCTCAGCATACTCAAACATGGGATACAATGAAAGCAGTCTTAAGAGGAAAATTCATAGCACTAGATGCTTATATGAAAAACCTAGAGAAATCCCACACAAGAGAACTGTCAGCACAGATGAAAGTCTTAGAACAATTAGAAGCAAACTCACCTAGAAGGAATAGATGGCAGGAAATAATCAAACTTAGAGCTGAAATCAACACAATAGAACCAAAGAGAACAATACAGTCAATGAATCAAAGAGTTTGTTCTTTGAGAAAGTCAGAAAGATAGATAAACCCTTATCCAAACTTACCAAAAAGAAGAGAGAGGGTATCCAAATCAACAAAATCAGAAATGAAAAAGGGGACATAACAACAGGCTTCCAGGATATTCAGAGAATTATCAGGTCATACTTTAAGAATCTTCACTCCACAAAAATGGAGAACCTAGAAGTAATGGACAGCTTTCTGCACAGGTATCATTTCCCAAAATTAAATCAAGATCATATTAAGAACCTAAATAGTCTATAATACCAAAGGAAATTGAAGCTGTCATTAAAAGTCTCCAAAATAAGAAAAGCCCAGGTCCAGATGGTTTGAGTACAGAGTTCTACCAGACATTTAAAGAAGTGCTAATATCAATATTCTACAAACAGTTCCATACAGTAGAATCCAAAGAAATATTGCCAAACTCTTTTTACGAGATGACAATAACACTGATACCCAAGGAACTCAAAAATGCAACAAAGAAAGAGAATTACAAACCAGTTTCCCTCATGAACATTGATGCAAAAATTTTCAACAAAATTCTGGCAAACTGAATCCAACAACATATAGAAAAAATTATTCACCATGATCAAGTAGGCTTCATCCCAGAAATGCAGGGATGGTTTAACATATGGAAAACTGTAAATGTCATCATCTTATAAACAAATTGAAGGGGAAAAAAAATACATGATCATCTCCTTAGATGCTGAAAAAGCCTTTGACAAAATTTTTGATTCAGAGATTTGAAGATTGTGGACTTTGATGATACAGTAAGGAGCCATCAACCAAAAAATGTTGTGCCTTGTAAAGCTTGCAATAAAAATAATAATAATGATATTCTTCCTTAGGGCCTTTAGAAGGAGCACAGCACTCTTGACGTCTGGACTTTGCCCGTGTTTTAAACACTAAGTTGGTGGTGATGTGATGTATCTGTGATAGGTAACTAATAACATTGGTATATCCATTTATCAGATTATCAGATGTCTTAATTAGGGTTTCTATTGCTGTGAAGAGACACCATGACCATGATAAGTCTTATAAAGGAAAAGCATTTAATTAAAGGGGCTTACATTTTCAGAGGTTTAGTACATTATCATCATGGTGCAAAATGGTAACATGCAGACATATATGGTCCTAGAGAAGTAACTAAGAGTTCTACATCTTGATTTGTAGGCAACAGGAAGTGGTCTGAGACATTGGGTTTATCTTGATCATATGAGCTTAAAACCTGTCCCCACAGTGACATACTTCCTCCAACAAAACTATACCTTCTTCAACAAAGCCACATCTCCCATATTCCACTTCTTGGCCCCATAAGATGGTAACAATATCATAATGTGAAATACATTTAGTCCAACTTCAAAGGTCCCCAGAGTCTATCACACTCTCAACAATGGTTTAAAGTTCAAAGTCTCCTCTGAGATTCATGCAAATCTCTTAACTGTAATAAAATCAAAATTTAAAAAAGATCACATACTTCTAGGTGTAATGACACAGAGTATACATTACCATTCCAAAATCTAGTGAAGAAAGCATAGTAGAGTAATACTCGACCAAATCAAGACCAAAAACCAGCTGGGCAAACACCAAACTAGGTATCCCCATGTCTGATGTCAAAGCACTTTTCACATCTCCAACTCCTTCCAGCTTTGTTGACTGAGACACATTTCTTTCTCTTGGGCTATTTCCACTCCCTGTTAGCAGCTTTCCTTGGCAGGTATCCCATGAACCTGGCATCTCTAACATCTTGAAGTCTCAAAGGCAATCCAAGCTTTACCTTCACAGCTTCATGCAGTGGCCTCTCTGGGCCTTCATCCAGGGACATCCTTGACACATGCATGGCCTTAGCAGCTTTTCATAGTCCATGGAAAACTATTCCATAACCCAATTCTTTCCTATCCTTGACTCTAAACCCAGAACCACATGCCTGAAGCCACCAAGTTCAGCTTCTTGCTGAGGCTTGAACATGGGCCCTTAGTTCAGTTATATCTTCATCAGCTTCCTGTTTTCGACAGTTTCCTTCACCTGCCTAAGTTTTACTGTCCAGAAACTGAATCTGTAGACCAGGCTGGCCTCAAACTCAGAGATCTACAGCCTCTGCCCTCCCAGTGCTGGGATTAAAGGTATGCACTACCACACCTGGCTCTATGCTTTCCTTTAATACTTTTTCAGTAGTTGGAAAATTAGATGAGTAGGGATCTTAACCTGAGCTCACCACTCCCTTTATTTCATTTCTTAATCCATTTATCTTCTTAAACATAAGACTTAGTTCCATTTCACTTCTTGGTGTTTCTTTTCTCCTCTAATTGTTCAGTTTGTTATTTTTCCTTGCTCAGCTTGCTAATTTTTGTTATAAATCTGTCTAAGAGTGACCAGTGATAACCACACAATACAGTCTATACTAAGCTGTTTTGAGATTTCCTTTGTCAATGGAATTAATCCAAAACACTTTACTTTAACCTCAGACAGACTTTTTGGACAAGGGCAAATGTAGCCACATTTTTCACCAAAGTTTCACAAGAACAATCTCTAGGCAACATACTAAAACTCTCCACTGAAACTTCTTAAGCTAGGAGCCCACAGTTCACCAAATCACACTCGGCACCACTGTCTTCAATGTTCCTACTAGTATGGCCCATTAGCCAGCACTTAAAGTGGTCAACTGCTTTTCTAATCCATAATCTCAAGGTCTACATCAAGCAAAAACATGGTCAGACCTATCACAATATCCCAGTCCCTGGTACCAACTTCTGTCTTAGTTATGGTTCCTATTGATGTAAAGAGATGCCATGGCCACAGCAACTCCTATTAAAAATAAAACATTTAATTGGGGTAACTGACATTTTCAGGGGTTTAGTCCATTATCATCACGGCAGGAAGCATGGTAGCATGCAGACAGACATGGCCCTAGAGAAGTAGCTGAAAGTACTACAGCTTGACTTTTAGGCAACAGGAAGTAATCTGAGACACCGGACTTACCTTGAGCAAAGGAGACTTCAAAACCCACCCCCACAGTGACATCCTTCTTCCAAAAAAGCCATATCTCCTATAATTCCACTTTTAATGAACTTATGGGGGCCAATTACATTTAAACTATCATATCAGATTATATTGTATTTGTATTTACCAGAAGCCTAAAGGTACCTGAAGCTGTAGAATAGTTCAAAAAGCCCATTCCCTAGACTGGCAAGTTCTTCACAATCCATATTTCTCTCTTTATTAATGATTTACAGTATACAAACTGACCTCTAAATCATAACATCTTAAAACAACACAAATCTGCCATAGCACAGTATCTGAAAACTAGAATCCCAGGCATTGATGAGGCATATCACCTTTCAATGGTCTCACAAAATTGCAACAAATAATGGCAGGCAGGCATAGTCATCTAAGGATTCAAGTAGAAAGAATCCACTTACAAAATCAATTACATAGATTACATGTAATCTATGATTGTAGATGGGGTTCAGTTCTTGTTGGGATGTGGAACAAAGGTCCCCAATTCCTTGTTGGCTGTTGGCAGAGATCATTCCTATATGTTTGACATTTAGAGCTCTTCAGTACAGTAGCATACTTCACTAAAACAAGCAAGAGTGAGCATCTTCTAGCAAAGCAGAAGTTACAGTCATTTGTGATTTAATCACAACAGTAACATCCATTGCCTTTACTGTAGTGTGTTACAAATGAGTCTCTTTGGCCAACAGCCCTCAATGGAAGGAGACTATACAAAGGCATAAAAGCTCTGGGTCACTGGGCCATCTCAGAATGCTCACCACACTCTGTTTCTGATGAAGTCAGCCAATCTATATTCCCAGTTCCCCTAGAACAGCCATGTGACTGACTCTTACCCAATAGAGTGTAAGCAGAGAGGTGTGCAGTATTTCCAAAGTTCTCTTGCTTGTACCAGGAGGATCACGGAAGTTACCTCAGAAGCCATATGCTGAAAAGGCTGAGCCAGAAGCTAAGTCTGAGAGGCTAAATCAGCAAATCAGCAACTGAACATGGGTGATGAGAAGTGGATTTTAGAAACAACCACAAAAAAGATCTTGAACTACTAAAATTTTATGTTTTATTGTTTGAACTTTAATAGTACTGAGAATATCTCCAGAAGTATGGCTGAGAAAGGTCAAGGGTGCTGAAGAGCCAGCAGTGAGTGACCACACAGCCAGGGCCTACACTACACATGACACCATGACCAGCTCCTCACAGAGCACATACATAACCCTCACATGGACTTCATCCAAAACAGACATCTGTCTTCATTTCCTCTAAAGAAAACATAAATACTTGGTGTGAATATATTTCATTTAAAAAAATTATGTATATTTTTCTCTCCAACTTAGAATACTAGGAAAGGAAGAAATGCATAGAAATCAAGACAAATTGAAGACAAAAGTAAGATTAAAAAAAGAAGAAATGGTTCGATGGGTAAAGTGTTTTTGCAAAGTACTGCGACCTGATCATCCAGTTAAAAGTTATATGTGACTGTATATGTCTGTAATCCTAGTGCTGGGAGGGGTAAAGGCAGGGCTGGATGGCTATCAATCTATCTGAAAATAGTGAGCTTCAGTTTTAGTAAGAAGTCCTGTTTCAAAAAAAAAAAGATGTAAAGTAATAGATAAAGAGACCAGATATCTATCTGCCTCTGTATTTCACATGTGCACATATGGAACATTCACCCATACACATTTGTACATAAACACACATAAATCATACACCAAAATGAAGAAAAACAAAGAAAGAGATCCAGACAGAAAGAAAGATCCAGAAACTCATACAAATACATAGAAAGCTCCAGAATGGCTACAAGCCATTAAGATGAGATTTGAGTCAATTAAACTAAATCTTCTAGCCACAGCATAATCCTAGATGGCATCTGGGCTTGATGTGATAGAACTCCAAAAGATAAGAAAACAATGGAAAGAACTCAGATTAGTTCCAAGAAAAGGTTCATACACAGCGACTTGTGCTTAATAAATAATCAGTATGCCTGTAGGACTTGGCCCAAGTTGATGCAATGCAATAATTCTGGAAGTGTGGCTATCGCAAAGTTCAGTGACATCACGAGACCAGTAGCCACAGAATAATGGGAAAACCTCCATGCACAAGATTCACTCTAAGGAAATTCCCTCTAGATGTGCTGGCCAAAGGCTAATGGCATCTAGCCTAGTAACGTGCTCATTGTACATTTTTGTCATAAATTCCAGCAAGCATAAAACTTGATCATTTGTCATCCTATATTCTCTGGCAAATAAACATAGCACAACTTGTAGTTTTACCTAAATTGTTACCTCATAATTTCTGACTACTCCTCAAATTGAACTGAACTGGGAAAGAGATATCTGGCACTTTAGAAACCATCAGAAATACTTAAAAACCTGCTTGAAGGAGGCTTCAAATTGTAGGTTTCAGATATATGTCATTAAGCAGTGACAGGGAGGAGTGATGTATGATACGCAGGAAAGATTTAGAAGAGGATTAATTTATCATGCAAGCATTTCTTGTTCATTCAAGTTATTTCATCAGACATCACTCTTTATTAGCCCTGAATACTAAAATATAGACCTAAGGATAGAGGAAAACTTGTTTGCCTAGCAGGGAAACAAATCATTCAAAGCAGAAGTCATCTCTCACTTCAAAAACAGTGGATCCTGACCTACAAAGTAGCAGTGCACTGTTTTTCCATGTACAATGACTATTCCTTCTGTGTACTCTCTGGTTTTCCTGATACATACATACATGCATACATATATGTATTAGGAAATATATTAGAATATAGATTAATAAACAGGCATAGATTAGACATAAATTAGATAGATAGATAGATAGATAGATAGATAGATAGATAGATAGATAGATGATAGACAGATGGGATGAGTGGGTGGGTGGATGGATAGATAGACAGATAGATAGACAGATATACAGCAAGATAGATAAGAGAGAGTATGAATAAGCAGATGGATTGATGATAGATCCACTCATGAAGGTAAATAGACATTAGTGGGAAACTATAAAGGTGGTTAGGGCCTAGAATAAGGGACTTCATCACTACTATTGAAGAGTTTTATAGAATATTTAGCTAAAATCATTTCACTTAAAACCACTTTCATGGTAGCATCACCCAGTTTACTAATACGGTGTGCACCTGCTCTACTCTTCCTGGTCTTAGTGACCCCTTCAGTTCTTGTAACCATAGATAAATTAGTCCTCACTGATAACAACCTTCTTTGTTCCCTGTATACTGTCCCTACAATCCATAAAAATCTTAACTGAAACAAAGATGCTTAATTTGTCTTTAGACATTGCCTCCCTTGTATAACCTTGGTATGTGATCACAGTTGTTTTGGTCGACAACTGATGTCCTTCTTCATTTCCATGGTCTTAATGTTAGATTTTAGTTTTGTTAGCCTTTTAGTACAAATGCCCTTTGTTTTAGGTAGCCTCAAATCTATTTGGGAAAAAAAATGGTTGTTTGAGTAATTTTTTTAAGTTCTTTCAAAAGGTCACGTCCTTGGTATGTGATCTTAGTAAATGAGAATTTTTCACTGTGATACTTCAGTCTGATCCTATAGATTTTAGGCAATTTGTTTTCCTTCATATCTCTTCATATTTCTTCATATCTGGTACATTTTTTTAAAGATCTTTAAGTACCAAAGATCACATCTGGCCAAAGGGCTTCACTGACACCAAGATCCTTAGCCTAAAGCAATCATAATGTAGAATTTATGAAGCATGACACATCCTTGTCATGAATGACCCTTTAAAGTATGTGTGATTATTACCTTTAAATTAGGGCTATTGAAGTATGAGGAGATTAAGTAAATATCCCAAGGTCTTAAAGATGTAAGGAATAGGTCCAGGACTCAAAGCTAATACTCTAGCCCAGAACCCTAGCACTTGCTGCCATAATCACATGGCCTTTAAAGACCAGTAGTCAAGATGAGCTCTCTGACTTTCCTCTGCTTCTTACATTAGAATCTCCCATCACTCATAGTATCAATCGTTTCAGTGAATGGGTAGTGTAATTCTTCATACATCCATCACCTTGTATTTTCTTCTTTACTCTCCATTTCATTCAAACTCAGTAATTCTGCTGTCAGAGCTTCATCCATTTGTCCTAAGACACATTTTTGGTCACTTGGGTTTTTAATGTATTGAAATACTCTTTATCTAATTGCTGCAAGATATGTCATGTGAAAAGGATAAATGTGAAAATTTTATAATTATATTATTATTATGCTAAATAGTTTGAAAAGTTCATCTCTTATATCCAAACGTTAGACAGTGAGTCTGCCCCCTATCTTTACATCATATTCACTTGAGGACAACATAAAGTTTGCAGGGAGTGGGCATGGCTAGTCTCACTGCACTAAAGATTTAAGGAAACCAGGCAGTGTAGCAAGAGCAAGAAGTAAATGACAGAGACTCTTGATTATATTACAGCAAACTATGACACTGGCCAGTCCATGAGATTTTCATCTCCTCTTTAAAGAATGATGGTAAGCAAATAGATTTGGAATCTCCTGGCATGGCTGGGTTCTTCAGTCTGGCAAGAAACCAAGGAAGTCTCAAGAAGCTGTGTCCTCTTGTATGATCACATGCCCTATATTTCAGTGACATCCTTTGGATTGCTAATCTGCTGTCTGGAATAGAATAAAGTAAAAGCAATCTGGCCATGTCTGGCCACTGTTTCTGCAAATCTCCAAGCCAGGCCACTCTTGTCATCTATCCCAGCTTTGAAGATCTCATGCATTGCTTTCAGCAATGAGCATGCAAATGGACACACATCAAGTCTCATTTTTTCTTGGTATTAAATTCGCCTCAAAGACATTTAGACTAAATCTACTACTCTTCATTAGACTTTCCTGCCATCTCCATTGGACTGCTACACTGTCCAGTTTTCTTGAATGTTAAGAGCAACAAGGCTAGCCATGTTCTCTCATTGCAAACACCATGTTCTCAAGCGAGGGTGATGTTAGGGTAAGGACTCAGATTTACTGTCGAACACTTGAGGTTACAACAGATATTAAAGCCTGCCTCATCCTTCAGTTTGGAAGACTTTTGGCAATTGGTGTTTCTTCCCAGTTTCTCCCAAGTGAGAATGCCCTTAAAAGAGCAAAAATAATGCAAGGAAAAAATGCCATCAAGAATAAGAGTCCCAAGGTCAGAGATATAGTTCAGTGATAGAGCACTTAGATTTCAACAAGCACTAACTTAGATATGCACATGTGACAAAAAAAAATAGTCCCAGAACACTAGTACTCAGAATAGTCAAGATATTTGGCATTCCTATAGCTATTGTCTCATAGGTCTTGGTACTAAATGCACAATTGGTTAGTATCTAATGCAATAAGAGTTCTAATTGCATCCTATTTACCTCTATAAATTCTCATACTGTGTTATCTCTGAGATTAATAATCTCATTAATTTTTTTGATCTGGTCAATTGTCTCAAACAAGACCTTTTGAGGCTCAGAGCATCCAGGTACCAAATATCCTAGCAGTCTCACCTCTGATGCCACCATCTCTATAGAAAGGCATACCTAGAGAAGGAGTGAATGCAAGCTAAGAAACATTGGATTTCCTTGATTGATGTCAAGGCCTTTTAGAATTCATCCTGTGGACATGAGGGCCTATGTTCATAAAGAGATAGTCACTACTTATACACTAATTTAAATAATCAATTATGACTCTAAGTACAAGGGATATACTTTCAGCCCCTGAAGAGCTCCTGGTTTAATAAGAGAGATTTACCAAAAAACAGAATACAGAGAAGGAACAGAGATCAGTGCACTGGACTCCCAACTTAGGAGGGTATTCAGAGCAAGTGTTTAATGAAAGGGGAGTGTTCAAGACAACATAATGGCAGCCGACCAAAGCAAAAGAGGAGAGAAAAATGCTTGTAGGCATCAGGACATGTGGAAAAGCATGGGAGAAAGGACTCTGAGAATGACTCACTCCGTGAGTTCCAAGGGTTCTGAGTGTGAGGCAGGTGCTGTGTCAAAATCAGTGTTGACAAGTTAAGAAAGGTCCAAATTACCAGTTTGTTTGGCATACTTGGCTTTAACCTGAGGGATTTCAATCTGTATGTAGAGTTTTGGCCAGAATATATTTTGGTATGGGGAAATACATTTATAAGAATAATAGAGCAGGTTATACTTATGTATTTAGGTGTGTGTATATGTTGTGTGTCTTTGTCTGTTCTTTGTGTGTGTGTGTTTGAATATATATATATATATATATATATATATATATATATATATATATATGTAACAACAACCACAGGAAAAAAATACCATGAATTAGAAAGAGAGCAAGGAGGTACATGGGAAAGTTTGGAGTGAAGAAAGAATAGAAATGGTGTAATTATATTACAACTTGAAAAGATAAAAAATATACATTTTTTAAAAAATAAGACAAGGAAGAAACATGCTCAAGAATGCAGATCACCTGAAGGCAGGCAGAGAAGGAATATTCCAGAAGAAACAAAGCTCCAGAAAGGAGCTACTGGAGAGTGAGGTGTGACAACCATGCAGATGCCCACATTGTTAGGTTGCTGGGGCCACACCCCCACCTGCAGGGGCTCGCTCCAAAGTCTCCGACACAGGCATGCCTACCCTTTAAAATCTCCAACCATGTGGGAGACTCTCTCTTTTTCTCTTCCTCTTTGCCTGCTACTCTTTCTCTCCCTCCTCTCTTCCCTTCCTCCTCCCCT
The DNA here is from genome assembly GCA_004025045.1 of Sigmodon hispidus. Lineage (NCBI taxonomy): Eukaryota > Metazoa > Chordata > Mammalia > Rodentia > Cricetidae > Sigmodon > Sigmodon hispidus. Next base: position 100,234 of record PVIH01006137.1, on the reverse strand, counting down.
CCATAGTAAACCTAATATGGCTCCCTTGGCAGTGTGCTGGAGAGTTCTTTCACAAGCGAAATACTAACACACATGGCTGGTGTCAGAGTGTGTATACCTCATGCCTTGTGGCTTCATAGATCTACCATGTGAAGGCGCTTCAAGAGATTAAGGGAGCCAGTACATGTTCCTTTCACAAGACTCACCTGTGAAAGACAGAAAAGAGTAGCTAAGAGGGAAGAAAGTATGAGACAGTTTCCTAGAATGATACTAACTTCCCTCTCGGGCCAGACTTGGCACTTCCAGGCACTGCTGGCAGCAGCTTTTTTATGGTAACTACTCATGAACACACAGCCACATCTGCAGCTCTAGAAAGGAAAATCCAATACAAGGTGCTGAGTGGAGGAATTTATGTCTCATCAGCTCTGCATCCTCTGTTGAGATAAATGTCTTTATCTCCACTCACGCAAAGAACTAGTCTACACCACTGCTTTGAAAATTATGTAAAATTTACAAGCCCTTTCCCAAAGATCCCATTCCAGAAATCCAAAGCCAAGTAAAATATGCAATTACTTCCAAGATGAATAGCTCCCCTGGCTAGCATTCTCACTCTGCAGCTGTATGTCTGAGTTCCTTGTCTCAATGCATTAATCAACTTTTAAATTGAAACTTCATTGTTTCTTGTCTGAAGAAGCACCTCTAAAATTCAGAAGAAAAAATTGTAACTCCCTCAGATGCAGAATGAAATAACAAATTTGAGTGTGAGAAGTTCTAAAATCATGAGGGTATTTCTTTTAGCCCTTGAGAGTTCCAGCCACCAAGCATAGGTGCTATTCCCTAAGCTTAGAGCCAACCTCATCTTTGAAGGGATGGTTTGGTTTTTAACTCTGTTAGTCATGAGCTCTTGGATGCTATCTGTTTCTTCTTTTTTGGCTCAGTGGCAATGGTAGCAAGCACAGAACCCAGCTCACAGTGAGAGGTCATGGAGGAGCGTCACTGTCCAGGTAATTGGGTATTTCCCTGCTGGAGGAAGTCATAGTTGGTGAAAGATAATGCAAGAATCTAGTGGGCCATTGTTACTGGACTCTTATTTTTACACACCAATCTGTGGAGGCTCCTCTCTGGTGATGCTCAAGGAAATTCAAGAGGGAGAATGGTAACCAATCCATCCACAAATCCTCATTGTTTAACGAACAAATACTAGTGCTCATTCACTTCTTTAATATGTTCCAAGCATGTTTCACACATCAGATTAAAGAAAACAACAGCTTGATGTGTGTTCACTGTCCTTGGTTTCTCCATCACCATCCTTGATGTATACCCTGGCCAAAATGGTCAAGGAAAGTCCAAAGGCTACCGTACATTTTTATTTTTATTGTCTTTTCCCAACTTCAATTTGACCCTGGGTAGCTATGCAGATATAAATCTCATACACTTTCTCTCTTCTGATTTCTACCATCCAGACCTCCTTTCTACAATATTGCTAAAGGGTGGGCATAAGTTTCTGTGGCAAAAAATCACACAAACTAGAGTATGTTGTGAGACTAGCATCTGACTGCAGAAGCTCTCTGATCTTCCCTGTTCTGTCAGCAGAGTTATCAAGGACCTAGGGCAATTCCTAGTTCAAGTACCTGGGATATGGCAAAGGCTCCCTAGACACTCTTCAACTAAGAACTCAAAATGTGGGTTCCGAAAGAGCTCTAGTGAAATTCACATGCTTGCTGAAGCTATAATAGTACTACAGCAGAGAAAAGCCGAAAACCGTGCTAAGTGAAATAAGCTAGGTACAAAAGGCCATATCTTATCTAATTCCACTTACACGAAATATCCAAAGTAGGTAAAACCACAAACAATAGACTCATGGCTGCCAGGGGCTGTAGAGAGTTCAATGAATGTTCACATCTTTTTCAGAGATGATGAACGTATTCGCAGAGCTAGAGGTGCCAATACACAACACTGTAAAAATATACAATTCTTCTCGTATTTTTGAAGAAATGTGACTCAGAGAATCTCAGTGATTTCTCTAAGATTCATCAGTCAAGTTGTGCTTCCCATGCTCCTCCATTAAACCTCCTCAAAATTTCTGCCACAGACTGTATTTTCACATAGACCCCTAGCGTCTAGTCTAATAATTCCTCAAGCTCAAGAGCTGTGTTGGGTTTTCTTTTATCCTTTTCATCAAAATGTACCTGTCTTGTGCCAGCAAGGGTAAAATCACTTGCCATCAAGAAGCATGCTGTTCTGAAGAACCTCTATGGAAAGGAACTAAACCCTCCAAGAGTAGATGACAGTTGAACAGGATAGGCAGTTCATGGAGCCTCTTAGAGTAGGACTAGAGTTTATTCCTGGTGTATGAACTGGCTTCATAGAGCCCATCCCCTACAGAGAAACACCTTAATCAGCCTTGATATTGGGGAGGAGGGACTCTGACCTACCTCAGCTGAATATGCCAGACCAAACTGACTCACCTTGGGATTCCTTGCCTTCCCTAGGGAATGGATGGAGGGATGTGAGAAGGCTGAGGGAGGATGGGAAGCTGAGGAGGGAGGGGGGACAATGGTGGGTACGGGGAAAAAAATTTTAAATAAAAATTGCTTTAAAAAAAAAGAAGAAGTTCACCATTAATTTCAATTTGCAGAACCCAATAGAAGGGAAAAAACCTATTTCCACAGATTGTCCTCTGACCTCACACATGCACAGTGGTGTATCCCAACATACATACACACAAAAGATAGATTGATAAGTAGATAGTTAGACAGACAGACAGATATATAGATAGATAGATAGATGCAATCATTTTTTAAACTTATCTACCTTAGCCATTCTCCCAGTAAGAGCAATATAGTGGTTTTTGAAGGGTACAGTAAGCATAAAACTCATAAAAGTAGGTGGATGCCTGAGTCAAATAAAGTATTATATATATTTAGATGAGAATAATAAACTCAAAGCCTCTAAAGAAATCAATACAACTGTGGTACAACTGATACAACAGCCCTATTTGTAAAGTCTTACTGCCTAGTAATGAATTATGTTAATGAATTAATGGTGCATGTGTTTTCACTGAGGGCCTTTAAAGTTCTAAGAAAATAACTCAGACAATAATTTCAGACTTTTGGCAAGCCTGTGCGGAATGTGAACATTGGGAAGGGATGAAAGCATGCTGGGAAATGCTTATAGAGATGCCTCAAATGAACTTTGCATGAAAATCCACATGACTATGGAGAAGCTGTGGTTCACACAGAACCTTCTATTCAGAAATAGAGCACATGGTACAAAGAGGTCCAGAGTCAGAAATGGAAAAAGAGATAGAGACATGGGATCTGTCCATCCCACGTAAATACCATAGGTAGAATAAATAGTTCAGGTTGTTTCCACCTTTAAAGAAAGCCAGATCAAAGGTAAATGACCATCACCTACCAAATCTACCTTTCCACAAAAGGAATAGACCTAAAGAGGTAAAACTACCTGCAGAACTCAGACTTCTCTAGGCAATGATGCTGTTTCAATTGTAACCTGTGACCTGTGTTGGCCCTAGGAATCCTCAATACAACATTCCATCCATGTAACTTACCTACTCAAGACTTTGGCTTTACAAAAGATCAAAAAAGTCAGTAATCTACTGTTCTGTTTCACATGTCTCTACCTGAAAGGACCAGTAAGGTTGGCTGAATCTTCAACAATGAAAAGTACATTCCATGTTTTTATTTTATTGTCTTCATTCAGCATACTAACTTGTTGTACACCCACTATACAGCAAATACTGTTTTCAGTGGTTTAGGTGACAAGATGATATGTACACTTTTCCCCCAGGAATTATCAGTTACAGAGATGAATGCTGAATAAACTCAGCACTGTTACTATAACAGATTTACTTCCCTCAAACCATGGCAATGTAAGATGGAGCAAGAAGAGTTTCTTTTGTTTGTTTTCTGTCTGCAAATGGCAAAAGTAACCTAGCATCCAAGTCAAAACAGGATAAGGAACTCTCCAGGCAAAGGAAGAGAGGGAAAGGCTTATCTCATAAAGAAAGTACAAGAGCATGTCCAACTTGCTATCCACATCTTCCATTTCACAAAAGACAACAATATCCAAGAACGTATTGTTCTGTCTCATGTATGATTCTAAAGAAAAGAATGAGGAAGACATGATGGAATCTTCAAAACTGTAAAGAGCAAAATATGTACATTCCAGAACGGGAATTTGAAATGGGGTATAGGTTTCTCAAGAAGACAGACAAGAGATTGTTCCAATCATCAACTGCTACATATCAAGATATCCCTGAAACTCAGTGGCTTAAAGCAACTTTAAGAAACAAACTACAGATGATAGCTTTTGGATTAAGAACTTGAGCAGGGCTCAGCTGGGAGATGCTATTTATTTATTTATTTACTTACTTACTTATTATGTATTATTATTTATTTATTATTTTATATCTCGACTGCACTTTTCCCTTCCTGCTCTTCTTTTCTCCCCCACCTCCCTCTGCTCCTACCCAATCCACTAGCTGGGAGATTCTTATGTTCCAAATGGCATGATTGCAGTCAACCACTCATTGATGGTCATCTGATAGCCTAGTCTGTAGAGTATAAATGACTTCATTCACAAGCCTGGTATATGGGCAATAGTGAACTAAAAAAATATACAGCTGAGCATAGAAGCTAAGGAGACAGCTCAGTAGTCAAACTACTTGCCAAACAAACATAAAGACCTGAGTTCAAGTCCAGCACCCATATAAAATATAAACAACAACAAAAAGCATTGTGGCATGCATTCACAATCCCAGTACTTGAAAGATGGAAACACATGTTGATCCCAGGAACTCACCAGTTAGGCAGCCCATCCTAATCATGAGCCCCATGTCTCACTGAAAGACAAAGTCAAAAAAAAGTAGATGCCCCCTGATGAAGGGAACCCAAAGCTCACCTCTGACTTCCATAAACACATCTGCCACACCCTCATTTGCATACAGACAGTGAACATTCTCCTTCACATATACATACAATAACTGAGCACAAATAAAAGCATCCCCATAGCATACTGAGAAATTTTATACAACCTCAGAGCTGAGCTGGGGCATGGGGAAATTTAAGAGATAGAAAATAGAACATCCTAAAGGTTTGGGCCTGGATATCACCTGTACCACACTGCTTTGGTAAACACCAGTTCCAACGCCAAACCTACAACAGCAGTGACTTGTGACCTGCCTCCCCTAGGGAAGACTATCAAGTAGTTACCACTGTCTGTAAATCACTTGGGAGCAGAAATCCAGGCCACCTGAGACAGGCCTTGAGGACTATCATAAGATATTTGCTTTTTATCCTGTTTGCAAAATGTTTTTGTTTTACGTTTCCTAAGCAGGCAAGTTTATTAGAATTGTTAAGGATGCTTGCTCCCAAAGCAAAGCATGGTAGAAGATAAATGAAAGCACTGTCTTTTGATGAAAAGACCGATGATGTGAGTCCAGCTAAGCACATAGATTCCTGATTCCTAAGCCAATGCAGGGATATAGCATCCAGGGTCTGGGGAGGCCAGGATGTTGGCTAAACAACTATCTGTGACTCACATACATAATTCTTGAATAAAACTTGGTGATGACTTAGAATAGGAAGAAGGAAGAAAGAGCAGAGAGGAGTTATAGATTCCAGTCTGTTTCTAGCTCAAGAGATTGAATGCATGATGCCCCAGCATTATACAGTAGAGTTTTGCAACTACTGATGGTTTGTTATTTCAAAGTCAATGCACTCTGTTGTGCTTATTGCTCTGCTCATGACCCTCTGTTCTTGGAAAGGCCTGTCTTTTCATCCTTAACACTCACTGCTCATATCCAATCCCTTTCCTTGCCTATAGTTCTATAACTCTGTGAGACTCCCTTTCTCTGCCCTCAGGAACTCAGCATGGTCCCTTATTCGTACACAGGTGGTGCAAACCTTGAGTGTTTCATCTCTTAGTTCAGAAGATGTTCAAGGGCAGCTGCATATGAATCAGTCCACTTTCTGGTAGCCATTCCTGGGGATTTGGATTCAGGTGGTTTGAGTGGCTGCCAGGCTCCAAGCCAGCTATGATAAATGACTGATTTCACTAGGTAAGGATGTTAGGTAATAGAACTTGAAAAGAGCCCTATTGGAATCTGAGCCCATTCCTGCTCAAATGCTTCTAAACATCCTCTGGTAACACAATGTGCATGAAAGCAAAGGGCATGGGGTCTGATGGGAAACAGGATGCTGTGTTTGTTCCTTTCTGGTCTTTAACTGTGATCTTTTATCAGAGGCACATATGTTTTCAATACCATCACATATGGCTGCAGTTAGATCAGGAAACAAATTCCCTGCTAGTCTAAAGATCTGGCTTTTTTTTTTTTTTCACGCCCACCAAGCATCAGTTTCTAACCTCTGCTGGGGAGATCCCAGAGAAATAATTAATCAGCCTCTCCATTTGCAGCACTCCCATGGCTTGGGTCATAAGGAGAACATGGAATGTAAGAGAGGCCATAGAAACAGGCTGGTCACTGTCACTCCTCCCCAGCCACAGTCAGCTCAGAGGTCAGCCAGACCCAGTTAGTTACTTCTACAACCCACTCCTAACAGGGAATCTAAGAAGAACCCTCTGCCCAACCTGTCCCTGGGGCTTCTTCCATAGGCCTGCTGGGTAATTACTGCCATAGTTAGAACCAATTCAAATAAGTACAGTGGGCAAGTTCACAGATAGCTTGAAATAAGGCACAGCTTTGCTTCCTAGGCAGCCAGGCTCCATTTGCTTTCCAGACTTGAACAGAATGAATGGTCCTTAGATGCTCTTAAAACAAACACATCCAAACCTAGGCCTGGACTTGAACCCAAAGTAGGTGTCATGAGTCTGAAATCACAGGGGACATTTTACTGAAGGACTGTCAAAAGTAAAGTCTAAGCCTAGACTGTTAGCCTAGCCAATTGGAGAGTTCCCAACCAGCCATTTCATTCAGAAAACAAAGTGAACTGAACATGAGAAGCAGCACCCAAGGCTGGTTTTTGGCCTCTACACACCTGAGCACAAACAGAAATCCATGGCCAGGTTAGGCAGTTTTCTGTCTCTGTTGCATCACCCATCATTCTAAAGCCCACTATAATCAGGTAGTCAGTGATCCAAGAGGATGAGAAGACACTCAGAGAGGAGTCTCAGTACCTTCTGGTCTCTTTTGCCTCAAAGGAAGAATCTCAGGCACACTTTTGATGGTGAGCTGTTGAAGAATGGACTATGTCCAGTACTTCTTTGGTCTGGTACTCTGTCACAAATTCAAGAACCCAGGGCTGCTCCTCCACCGCTTGCCATTTATGTGTTCCCTAATACTTACATTCACCATCTAATACCATACTGCTAAAATCCCTGTGCCCAGTGCTGTGGTGACTGTTATTATTCCTTTCACAGAGAGAGAGATATGTAACCTTCTAAGGCCACAGAACTTGCATGTAGTTGAGCCAGCATTCAACCTAAGCTTTCCTGCCCCTCAGCCAGTGACCTCAGCTCCTGACCTATGAAAATGGCCTCCTAACTAATTGGCCTTCTGGCCTTTAGTCTTGCCTTTCTTTATTCTACTAACTTCATTGTTAAACTGAATTAGGCTGGCTTTCTGATTTGTTTTTTTTTTAACATTTTAAAATACAATTGCATCACTTAACCCCATCCATTTTTTTTCCAGCTCCTCCCACATTCTCTTTCCAACTTCTACCATGTCCCCCACTCTCAAATTAATAGCCTCTTTTCCTTTGATTATTGCTGTTTTATATACTGGTTTTGTAAACCAGCTGAGCTCATTTTTGTTGCATGTGTATACATGGTTTCAGAAATGACCTGATTACTGAATATCTAATAGACTGAGTATCTATTAGATAATAAAAGAGAGGTCTCATCCCTGGAAGAAGCTAATTCTGCCTCTCTCTAAAGTCATTGTTTACCTATAGTTCTTTGTCTAGGAGTGGTAGCTTCCCCTTTCTGTGTTAGCATGTCTAATGCCATTGTCATTGTTGAGGTCTTGTTTATGCAGTCATTTATCAGAGATGCCATGTTACAGCAGGCTTACTGCTGTGTTCTGAATCTCACAGTCTCTCCACTGCCTCTTCTACAGTGTCCCCTGAGCCATAGACACATAAGCTGTGCTTCAGATGTATCCATGGGTACGTCATCTGATTTCTGCATTTTGTCCAGTTGTGGTTTTCTGTAATGGTCTTCAGTTGCTGTAAAAAGACGTTTCTTTGATGAGGGGTGAAAAAGACTCATACTGTTGTTAAGGAACTATGCTTGGTTAGCAAAGTGGTGGGAGTAGATTCTCTTTCTAGATCCATGACTTCACTAGCCCTTGATAGTTGACTGGGTTGCAGTACCAGGCATTATTTCTCTCCTGGTAAGTGGGCATTAATTACACTGTTGGTTTACCATGAACATGTGAGTGCCAGTGTTGGGTATTTATATATTTATCTTTATGGATATCTTGCCATGCTGATTATTGCTGTGTGTGGTTCACAGCTGTCACAGTTTCAAATATCTGGAAAGATAAATAAAGACATACACTAGAAAATGGAAAGACATCTTATGCTCATGGATTAGTTGGATTACCAATGTGAAAATGACCATCCTATCAAAAGCAATTTACAGATTCAATGTATTCCCAATCAAAACACACATGACATTCTTCAGAAAAATAGAAAACCCTCCTAAAATACATGTGGAACAAGCAATAACCTTGGATATACAACACAATCCTGAGCTAAAAGAATAATACTTGAGGGTTTGCCATTCCAGAGTTTCAGATATTTTATAAAAAACATAGGAATATAAACAACAGGATATTGGCACAAAAATAGGCCAATGGAATAAAATAGAAGACCCAAACATGAGAACATGAAATCACAGCCATTTGATATTTGACAAAAATACCAAAAACATGCTCTCAAGAAAAGACATCATCTTCAACAAATAGTGCTCGAAAAGCTAGATGTCTATGTGCAGAATAATCAAATTAGACCCATATTCATGAACAAAAGAAAATAGATCGAAGTAAACCTGAATCTGAAACCTGAAATGCTAAAATTGCTAGAAGATAGCATAAGCAGTCAACTACAATATATAGTATAGGATGGGACGTTCTGAATAAAACATCATTTGCCCATGAATAAATGCCAACAAATGACCATTGCGGCCTCATAAAACTCAAAAGCTTCTGTCCAGCTAAGGAAACAATCAATCAAATGAAGAAGAAACCCATAACCTAAAATAGAACTTTTACTGGTTAAACACCTGCAGAAGAATAGTAACTAGAATATACAAAGAACTCAAAAAAAAAAAAAGAGTCCAGAAAAATGTGGTTAGGGATCTAAAGAGAGTTCTCAATAGAAGAAATAAAAATGACTCAGAAATGGTTCAAAGAGTCTTATTACCCTCAATAATTAGAAAAACAAAAATTAAAACACCTTGGAGATCTCTCATCTCATTCCAGATTGGCTTTTTCTTTGAAGGACTAACTAATTCAAGTATAGTATTCATGAGCCAAACTGTCACTATTGTACAGAACACTGACAAGAGTCACTTAGAGCTTAGTCATGATGTTTAGGTATTTGATCAAGTGTTATTCCAGATGTTTCCAGGAAGATATTTTAGATGAGGTTAACACTGAAACCAAAAAGCATAATACAGAAGAACTGTAATATAGACCATATTTAGCCAGTCAGCTGAAGGTCTTATGACATTTCTGAGCAGAAAGGAATTCTTCCAGAAGATATCTTTGGGCTTGAGCTGAAAACCATCAGGTGTCCAGCCTGCCAATTAAACCTGCAGATTTAAAGTTTACCAACCCTCTACAACTGCATGAACTAATTCCTTAAAATAATTTCTCTCTTTACTTGCCTACACATATATGCTGTTTGTTTTCAGAAAAGTACTTACTGATATAAGTATTGATACAATCATATAGTCTACAATTAGAAATACGTGTTTGAGGTCAGAATCCTCTGGTGTACATGTTGGAAAAGTTAAATTGCTTTTTTTAAACCTTTGTTTTCTCTTCTTTAAATAATCCTCTGATTAAATAATCCAGACTATCTAAGCTCACAGGTACTTAAGCTTCAGAAATTATGTTGCTAAATGTATGTTCTATTTTTTAACAAAGAAAATTCCACAAACAGTCCATTAACAAATAATGAACCAATTTTTATATACATACAATGCAACACCAAGAGAATTACTGGCACTTACTTGAATTATTGATAAACTTTGAAAGCACCATGCTAACGAAAGAAGCTAGACACGAATATCATATATCGTATGGTTTTATCTTTAGGAAATTCTCAGCTGGGTCTGGTGGTACATGCATGTTAACCCAGCACTCAGGGGCTCTGGCAACATATGCTATGTAATAAGATTTCAAAACATAAAAAGAAAAGAAATTTTCAGAATGAGTATATTGATATAGAATGTAGACAAATGTTTCCCAAGCCCTGAAGGATGTAAGACAAATAGGCAGTGATTGCATAATGATTGTAGGATCCCTTTTAGGGTAAAGAATATGTTTCAGACATAGTAAGAGGTAATGGCTGCACCACACTTAAAACATTCTAAAAAGCACAGGGGTGATCACCTGAAAACAGTGTCCTGCTACAGAGGTTTCACATTATTTTTTAAACACAGTGGATAAGGTAGTAAGCCAAACATGCCCACAGAAAGAAATCTCTGAGAAAAAGAGGCAAAGATGGGCCAATGTTAAGATTCATGGAAAACAGAATGAGGGCATCCAACAAACATCTAGTCAGACTATGGAAGAACAGACAAAACATTGAGAAAAGCTGGTTAAAATGCATATTTAGTCATATTATTTTCTCCTAATTACAACTGCCCTCATCTCCAATATCTTATGGTGAACTTGTTATTTTTTACTCTTTATTTTTTATATATTATATATACACAACTCATGAACTGCCTGATTCACTTCATTATCATTGTACCAAATACACTCTACTACATATCTATATAATTTAAGAATGTCCAATTATTTAGATGAAGGGTCCACAAATGGCAACCTCTGAAGCAAATATGGCTCATAGTATATTTTTATTTACTTTTAAACTCTCTTTATATTCTTTTTTGTTAAGAAGAGCTGTATATGATTTGGGGGTGCACATATGATACAGTGAGTATATACATGTAAGCCAGAGACTTTGTGAAGCATCTCCTTCCCTTCTATCTTTATGTGAGTCCCCAAGTTCAAACTCAGATAGCCATGTTTGTGCAGCAACCTCCTTAACCAGCTGAACCATGTTGCCAACACTATTTTTATGTGGCTTACAATGATAAAAACTGTATTTGCATTTTTAACTGGTTAGAAAGGAATTCAAAAGAATATTCATACTATGTAAAAATTATATGATATTTGAATTTAACTTTCCATTAATAAAGTTTCATTAGGATTTAATTTAGGGGTTAGTTAACACGACACCAATGTTTTGCATTTGAGGACCTGATGAGAAGTTTTATCTAAAGAATATTTAAGTCTCTTTTAAAAAGAACTCAAGGCTGGAGAGATGTCTCAATGTTTAAAGCCCGTATTAATGACAAATGAGCATAACAATCTGCCTGCATTCCCAGCCCTAAAAATCAGAAATAGATGATCCCCAGAGCAAGCCGGTTTGCAAGACCAGCCACATAGGTGAGCTCTCGATTGAACTGAGAGACAGCTTTTCAGGGAATAAGGTGGGATTCAATCAACGATGATTTCCAACATCAACTTCAAGCCTTTACATACACACAAGCATGGATACACACTACACCCAATGTGTTACACACATGGAAACACTGCATACACATACACATGCACATCATACACGTGAAAAACAGGAAAGGCACAAAGTCAATATCAACGTCCCTCCAGATCTTTCCTTGCATGTCACCTGGGCCATGCAAGCTCAGAGAGAGGCTTTCTGCCAAGTTCTTTTTCCTGCTTAAGGTGAAGACTGACCTTGGAAACAAAAACCTCCAGTCCCTTCCTTGAGCTTTCACTGAGTATATGCAATGTTCTTACCTGACTCCTGCCAACACAGCTGGGAAAGACTTTGGTCCACTGACTTCACTTCACTAACTATCCATTGTTTGCTCTGCTGGCCACCAGAATTTATTTCATATTATGAGTTCTCCAAACTCATTAAGCTCTCCCTAGATCACTTGCTGCTGTCCTGACATTCCCCATTTTTATGAGTTTCTAAATCGCATTGGTCTGCTCAGCAGTCACGCCCACTGCTATCCGCCTGGCTCGGTGACTTTCCCTTGCTACATGTTAATAAGTTTGTTCATCTTTTCTCCTGCTTACTCTATTGCCAGCCCCAGGCACCAAACCTTCAAGGACATGAGGGAGCTTTCTCTTTGCCCTACAATAGCCAAGCCCATTCCTCAGCACACCATCTATGGTGTCTGCCCAATACAGATTTGAGTATTAGAGACAGATGCTGCCCAGTTTGCTAAGCCTAAAATGTGTAGCATCTGGCCCTTTACAAAAAAAATTATTGCCAACCTGTGGCTTATACATTTCCTGGTTTTCATCCTTGGAAAACAATGTCCCCATGACACCTTCATGAATAACTTTCTCTTTCTTCAAAATTATTTTCTTGGGATAAACTCCCAGAAGTGAAGTGATTCAAGGGATATGAGTATTTGGATGGTTCTGTATACTCCTGCCAAGTTGCTTTCTACAAGGATTGTACTAATTTCCACAGCCCCAGGGGGTGTGAGGATGCCAATGTTCACATACTCTTCTCTTACGACATAGCATCCAAATTAGAAGTGTTCAAAGCTCCAACCCTTCCCATTCCTACAGCAGCCACACGTATGACTTTGTTCTTCATCACAGCCCAATAAAAGACACAAAGAAACACCTCCTACCCTTGAGACACTTGTTTTGTGCAATAATATACCAACAACATAGCATTCCCAGGACAGGAATTTGCCCCCATGCAAGAACTGGTCATAACATGGTAATAATCAACTATCCATCATCCCTTCACCTGTTATGATTCAGATATGAAGAGTCCTCCAAAAATGTGCGTATGTTTGGGATTGAGTTGCAGGTGGCCCTCCAGTATCTGGAAGTGTTTTGAGAGGTTTGTGGATGTTCGAGAGGTAGATCTTTGATGAAGGGGGTTCACATCACTGGAGGAGGACCCTTGAAGATATATAGTTTATGTTCCTTTCTGCAGTCTCTGCTTGGTGTTCAACATGATATAAAGAAGCTCCATCACCACGTGTTTCCACCACCTTGATGACCCATCTTCTCAAATCCATGATGTGTCTTCTTATAAGGTCACTAATCCCAGAACTGACATCCTGATGCTAACCTTTGTCCTCCTTAAACACAAACACTGACAAGCAGACATTTATAAGTACACACACACACACACACACACACACACACACAAATTAAAAAAAAAAAAAAAAAAAAAACGTGAGAGAGCTCTGTTTTTCTCCTTGTGAGGATCTCTTCTTCACAAGCTAAGAAAATTCCTTCACTAAGTACCAAATTAGATGACACTTTGATCCAAGAGTGTCTGGCCTCTATAACTGTGAGAAATTAATCCCTGCTTAAGCTACAAAGGTTGGTATTTTATTACAACCACAAAATTTGACCAAGGAATTGCCCCAATAATCCTTCAACAATAAAAACAAACTTCCATTGTGATACATAGCTGTCCCTCAGTGTTCACAGGGAATTAGTCTCATGGGGAGTTGGTTCCAGAGGATACTAAACTACAAAGACCTTCAAGTCTCTTATATACAATGTCATCACATTTGCATTCAACTTCCATGAATTCTCCAGGATATATTCCATACCTCTAGATTGTTCCTAAGACTAACTTGATGTAAATGCTGTGTGAATATTTGTTATAGTGTATTGTTGCCAGAATGGCAAGAAAAAAAAGATCTGTGCATGTTCAGTACAGATGTAATTTCCTTTGAGATATTTTCAGTCTGTGATGCGTTGAATACATGCATGCGGAGCCCACAGATGTGAGGAGACAACTGTATTTATTATTTGAAGTCACATGGCTAATTGATAACACATGTAAAACTAGAACCTCCTTCGAGTGCTTCTGCCATCAGACTACAGCTCATCAATATGATGAGCAATACTAAGTTGGGCTTCCTAGCTGGGTTTTCCTGGTTTGTGCACAATGATAACCCCAAATGACCTAATTTGAGGAGTTAAACTTCTTACTGGTTTCAATTTTATGTTTCTAACATAATAAAGTTAAGCCACAAATATCCAGGTTAAACTCTTGTTCTACAATAAGACAACCCCCTCACCTTAATGCTTATAGCTCTGATTGGCATCAAATGCCTACAATATGCGGATGGAACAGAAAGAGACTGGAAGCAAATGGCATCCTGAGTGAGTGAATATTCCTCGTGTGTCCATAAGAAACTGTTCTTCATTGTCATTTTACTGTCTGTGGTGGTAATGATGACGTATAATCTCATATTGTCACAGACAGTAGAAGTAAAGGCTGGTCCCTGACTTAGGTTTTTCTTCTGGCCGTTGCTTCACCCTTCCAAGAGTCACATGTATCTGTCTTGTAGAAGAGTGGATATATTTCCTCTCTGCTGCTGCTCTACAGACCTGCTGTCCTTGGCCGGATGCCACAGGCTGCTTTGATGAGCTCTGGAAGGAAATCCAGAGGAAAAGCTTAATCCTGACCATCAGAGCTTGCCAGCACATGTCTTCTAGCTTCCGCTGACTGGCATTAATAACCAAAGCCATGTTTCTGCTTTGGTGACCCCTGACCTCTGCAGAGATCTCCTCTGAAATTTCTCCAGGGAAAGAGGCCAGAACTGTAGGCTTAAGTCCTGTCCTCACCTTATAGGTTTCATTAAAAACTCTATTTGAAACAAACCTTCCCTTCCCTAGATCAGCCCATACACAAAAGCAACAACTGAGCTTCATGCGTGAAAATCAAAGTGTGGATTATTAAATATCAAAGCCCACCATAATGCACCCATGGCCCTCCATCCTGTTCCTCATCTCTTCTGACATTCTGCTTTTCCTCTGGCAGCTTCTACCTAGACCCCAAGTCTCTCTCCTGGATGATTTTCTCATTCCTGATTAAATTTAGAATGCTCAGATTCACAAAGACTCCTCTGTGACCTTTATGCCAACAAGTGTCTACTAAGTACCTCTTATACACTAAGCAATTGGTCTCTTGGGCATTAGAAAGAAATAAAATGCAGTCCATGCTTCTTGCCTAAATACTAAACAACAGATTACAATTTGAGATAAAATTGGTAGGAACTAAATGAATTTCCATAATGAATCTTGTTGTACCACTAATAGGAGGCTTCTACATTGAGACAGCATGATAGGGAGTGACCCCAAGTGAAGTAGAGGAAGTCTCCCCACTTCATGAGTATGGACAGTGCAGCCTAGTGTGTCCCTGGAAGCTCATTAGGCTGTCCAATTTGGGACCATCACAATAGTGATGTTGGTAGTAATTCAACCTGGCTGCAGAGGTATGAGACATCATCTCACAGAAGCCGAGGCTAGACCAGACCATAAGGTCAAGAGGAAGCCAAGTGGCACAGCCAGTGTGAATGGGCTTAAGCTTCTGAACACACTGGAGACCATGAAGGGTGGAGTCCTGGGACGGGATAGAAGAAAGCCGTCCCCCACTCCCGACCCCAGGGCTGTGCTCTGTTACAGTACCCTCAACTGGAGGAGACTGGGACACCCAAGTTTCAACCATTTGCTCTCAAAATATACACAACCAACGTTCTACACACACACACACACACACACACACACACACACACACACACACACACCACAAGCATACTCTTGAGAAGAAATGTGTTATGTAAATTCCATATTTAGACTGAGTACAGGAAAAGTGGGGGTACCTGGCCCCTATCTTACTTTGGTTTTTAGAATGTTTAATAGGTGAGGTTTAATTCAAGGAGCAGACAGCAGTGACAAATGAGACCTGTCCATAAGAGCACTAAAGCGTGATGGGAACAGGGAGAACAGAATGATTGTCCTAGATGAGTAGGGCTCCGCAGAAGGAAACTTCGCTCTCAATTCACCATTGAAGGGCAAAGACACTGGCTTTCCCAGAAAGACCCTGAAAGGCACACTTTTAGACCTGAAAATAAGGACAGGAGCAGACAGCTATGGGGTGAGAGGCAAGGAGGGAGCAATTTCAAAGCCACAGCATGCAAGTCCCCTGTCTCCCGTGCTTTGCTCAACCTCTTGCTGACTGGCTCCAATTTAAAGTAGAGAGATGAGGGCGCTATGTACTTGGCACAAATCCTATGAGCTCTCATCCCACCTCCCACATCAAACATCTGGGAATCAGAAGACAGAGTGTAAGCGGAGCATGAGCCCAGCTTCAGTGGCTCCTGAAGCTCAAAGCCCAGCTGTGGAACCCTGGGATCAGGAGATGGATCAGCCTGCAGCAATTCAGCTTTTCTTTTACTTTTGATGCACAGGAAGCTTTTCCTCAGAAATTCCCTCCTCAAGCTCTCCACCCAATAGAAAATAGAAAACTTTTCTTCTCCCAACAAATGAGAAAGGTTCCTCCCAGCATTTTTGAGGTAAAGAAATATAGTCAGGAAGGCTCGTGGTGGGCCTTTGATGATATGAAGCCAGGAACTGTATATGGTTCACTGAAGAATTGTTCTCTTGACTGTCTTTCATTCCCAGCAGAACCTTTTCCCTCTGATAGAGGCAATTCTACACAGTTCAGGAGCCTCTGAAATCCCACCCCCTCCCTCTTGCCCCCTTGGCCTCTTCATTTCCACACTGTGTGTCAATGCATCTCACGAAGACGTGGCAGGAAGTGAGGGGTGTCTGCTAAGATGAATGGGGAGAGAATGAACAGAAAACACTCCTGAAATCAAGCCGCTGGGCCCCTCCTGTTTCACAGAAGAAAAGGAACCGCCTGTGATGGGAGCCAGCAAAGGGCCAGATGATGACTATTTCGGGCCTAATGGGACAAGAAGCAACATCACACATTATCAGATTATATACGAGCTAAAATTGTCCATATTTTCCCAGCTATTTAAAAATATTAAAAGCATGCTTGTCCCTTAAGGGTTAGTCAGGAGCCAGATTGACCTACAGACCACAGTGAGTCAGTCTGGCCTATGTCCTCAGCTGCTCTGCCAAGGTCCATTTGCCTTGCTATATCTTAAATGGCTGGCTTATTTAAAGTATATTTGACTCACAATTTGCTTTCAACTCAACTTCCAAACTGTTAAATGTCCTCATTTGACCTACATATTGAGTGCAGGTGCAAAATGTCCAGAAAAGGAGAAAACTCCAAATCCACACCATCACAAACCATGTCTTCAAATGTATACAACACAGTTGTCAAAACACAATTTTCAACTGAATAAAATATATCAAATCTTTTTTTAAAAAAGCTTAAATCATAATAATACTTAAGGAAGGAGAGGGAAATTCCCCAGATCCACCCCTGAAAATCATTGGATTGATGAATAATAACACAGAAGGTGAGCATGCTGTTGAGATTCAGACATTAGAGTCAAGTACCAACTCTGCCTCTTATAAAATACGTTACTTTGGATTATACTTACCCTCTCTGAACCTCACTATCTTCTGTTTTTTTTAAAAAAAAGGAATAATAAATTATATCTTACAGCAGAATTTTAAATTTTTGGAAAAAGAAGCAGAAGCAGAATTATTTAGAATAGCTATTCTTTTTCTTACTTGTAAGTCATAAGGACATTATGCAGACCATAGTATGATTCATTGAAAGGTGGGCATCTCAAGCCATGATAGAATGTGAACAGTAGCAAGGGGAACACTCCTCCATTGTTGGTGGGAGTATAAGCTTGTTCAGCCACTTTGGAATGCAATATGGAGGTTTCTCAGAAAATTGAGAATCAATCTCCCCAAGGACCCAGCAATACCACTTCTGGGTGTATACCCTAAAGAGGCACATTCACACTCCAAAAGTATTAGCTCAACTATGTTCATAGCAGCATTATTTGTAATAGCAAGAACCTGGAAACAACCTAGATGTCCC